>JBBBDQ010002224.1:490000-752500 GCA_037127315.1 Ascarosepion bandense
TTACACCACCTAAAACATACGTTGAATTCCTACTTCTTATCTTCTAATGTTATCCGTCACCATCTCCTGATTATGAAAGTTCAAATATTATATAATCTAATTGACTGCGACATTTGCAGCGAAGGAAACTACATAAGTGAAATCGGTAGAGAATAATAACCAGAATAAAATATCAGTTTTATTCTATTTGAACATTTCAACCATTCATATCACAATGTTGATAATGTTGGGTGCAACCTTTTGACTTCTTCATTTAGTTGCCAGCAAATTCACTGTAAAACCGAGTTAAAATTCAGTTTTAACATAAATTCTCTTATTCTAGTTTTAAATAGAATTTCAAGCATATTCAATAAATACAATTTCAAGAAAAATTCCACGAAACCACTCCAGTCGTAAGTGCGACTAACAACTGCTCGAAAAATATTAATGATAAATTCCTCTTAGAGGCACAAATACCTTCACACACGAAATCAAACACGTTAACGAATATGAAAATTCCACAACTACCAATAAAATAATTTTACTGTCGCCCATTGAAGTGGGATTTTGAAATACATATAAAAATACCTTACATTTTCTATATAAGTTAAAACAATAATCGCTTTTTAATAGAGTTCACCCCAAGCAATTCAGTAAAGCCACAAGGGGTTATTGGGTGTAGAAGTGTAAGAAACGAGAACATTGCTAAGAAACGAAAACAGAAGAAAAGTAATCAGGATGATAGTAGATAGCGATTGCGATTACATTTAAACTTTGAATGTTAAAATTGACTGAAAGACATGGAAGGGATTTCCAGAAGTAAGGCGTGCGAGAAAAGAAACTGTTAGATTAGAATTTACAGTTATATCTAGCCAATTCAGCTGTAAATTGGTGAGAGATTGTCACTAGTCTAGTACTGTAATTAAAATCGAAGAGTCTAGGTAACATAGCGATAAGTTCAGCCAAATAATTACTATGAAAGTATTAATAGAAAAGGCCAAGAGAGGCAACCTTACGACTGTGAGAAAGTGACTGAGACCGCGATGCCAGATCAGGGCCAATAATATTGCTGATTCTTCGATGGATTTTATCAAGATGCTCTAGATAGATAACAAAAGCACCAGTCGGTATGTGGCTGCAATATTCTAAGCATAAACGAATAGCAAACATAGATATGCAAGATAAACTCTAAAAAGTAAAATAGTCTAGTGAATCAACCTTCCTAGATTTTTTATTCAATATCAACCATCCAATAACGTTCACGGGCCAATTATTAAAAAAAAACTTGCACATAATAAAAAATAAGTTTATTTAATCAGTCTGCTTTAATTATTATATGTGCTCAAGGGAAAACTAAACATAAGTTGAATTAAACAAATGTCTGAACATGACGGTCTCAAGCTAAAAGTTAAAAAAGTAAAAAGACAAATGATCCCATGTTATTTGATGGCAGAAATTCAGTTACGGAAATATTATCGTTTAGAGTTTAAAAGGTCAGCCGATCTCTTGTCTCTATACAGACTGGTTGAACCCTGTCTGTTCATGTTGGTCGATAGATCGTTATTCAGTTAGCAGACGACTTTTTTATGTTGAACGACAGGCGAATGTTATTCAAATGTCCGATCAATTTCGATTCTTGCAAATGTACTGTGAGTTTCGTCGTAACTTTATCGGAAAGTTTCTCAGTGCATTGACGTTCTGCATCTTTGATTCTTTTAACAGACTTACGTATCGTCTAAAGAATTAGTTATATACTGATTTTTAGCGGAGAATAAACTTATTGGTTTTGAAGCTCACGATTCTACTTCTGCAGTTGGTTATAGCACGTAAAATGTCGAAAACTGACGACAATTCAAGATTTGGTCACATCAAAATTAAAGAAGTAGTAGACTTTATTATATTTATTTTCCGAATATAATTATGTTTAATGTTTTCACTACAAGCAAAGTAATAAAGACCCTAACACGCAATGGGTTATTAAGTATAAGAGAATATGGGAAAATATTATTAAGGAGAGATAAACAAAAAAACAAGAATTAAAAAAATAAAAGATAATGACTGGTATGGCATTTACATTTTTTAAGATCAAATTTAACTGGAAAGCAAGAAAGTGAAATAGATTTTGACAAGCAAAAAGCACAAGAGAAGAAACTGTTAGCAGAGAACTTACGGTTATATCTAGTAATTTCAATTGTAAAAATGATGAGACATTGCCTGCAATGTCTGGTAATTTCTAAATAAAAAAGCTCATAAAAAAACTTACACTGAAAATATTTATAGATAAATTATATTATTATAATAGCCACACAAAAAATTATTACCCAGTCCAAATGATTAAAATGTCCTCTAGAAGAGTGGCTATTTAAGACAATTTTCATTTCGGGATTTGATAAGCAAGTTCAAAAATTTGTCACAAAAAACCGTAGCCTTTTAAATTATGAGAAGACCAGTATCTCAAACACTGTCAAATGCCTTCGAGATATTCAAACCGATAGCCCAAGCTTCACCATTCTTAATTAATGCTTCATTTTCAGCAATAATTGTTAATCCATCAGCACTTGGTCTAAAGAAACGAAATCTATATTATTTATCTGAAAGAAAAAACCTTCAGAGTAAAATTATAGCCTTTAGTACTGTCGTGGACCAGGTTAAACGTCCGGTAAGAATAATGCAAAAACAATCAAATAGGAAAATATGAATATATATTAAATCCGGAAAACATACAATACTTGGAACTTGGTTAGTAGGAGCGATAATACGAATTAGTCTGTAATACTATGGGACTCGTAATGGTCGTTAGGGTAGCAGTGTTCGTAGACCCACTCTCGGCTGATTTCCGGCCGCTCTGAGGGCGCTCTCCTCAGGCTACTTCCTCTCACCTCTTTTGAGGAGAGGTATAAGCAATGGTTGGAAGAGTTCATTCAGTCTGTCGGTGATGCCGCCATGACAAGCACTTTGTCAAAATGATGTGGAAGGCTAAGAGGCTGATAGAAGGTTCATATAGTACGTCTGATTCCTTAAAGACTGGATCTGCAGAAGATGATTTCCAACTAGAAGAAAAGCAAGAAGCAGCAAGGCATTTATGGTAGAGTTTAGTGAAAACAGGAGCCCGTCCAGGAGCACATTGTGGAGAATCAGTTTAGAGATGATAGTGGAAAACAATGGAAGGACTTATAGACATATCACCGAATATAGAGTTAGTTTTAAGCGCGAAGTTAAACAAAGATGCTCCGAGTGAGTAAAGAGTTTCATTTGAAGAGAATCTACGAGCATCTTTATCAGTAAATGCTAATATCTGAAATTGGATGAATTCCAATCAAGCACATTTTTACAGATATGCCAGGAGTCATTGTTAGCGGGGATACGATGCCTCATTAGACTTAGCCACTGTGAGGATACGTTTACAATTATTAGATAGAAACAAATAAGCGTCTTTTATGATTGGAACGCTGGAAAACGCAGAAAACGTAATTCCTGTGGGCTATAGATATTCTCTCTTTCTCTCTCTCTCTCTTTATATATATATATATATATATATATACACACACCACAAATATATATATATATATATATATATAGAGAGAGAGAGAGAGAGAGAGAGGCACCAAATAATTTTCTAAACATATACTTTTAAATATAAGAGACAATGAATGTTTATTATGTTTAATCAGAGCCATTCTAAACGTCGTATTTTGGCTTTAATTTCAGTTGAAAATAAAGACAAAAGTTCTCCAACATTTGAATAATTTTTTAATAAGTTGATTCTACGCTTTTGAACTTAAAATTTAAAATTTAAATTTAAATTTAAAATTTTAAAATTAAATTTGAGAACTGCGTTTGTTATTTTTGGTAACTATTGCCGTTGCTTAGCGGAGTTTTATGTCAACACAAGATAAAATCGTCGCTGATGGTGGACGTTTTTATGTTAACGTCCTCGTAACCTCTCTGAAGATGGCTCATGTAAGCCGAAAGCTTAGAACCAACTTAATAAAAAATCATCCAAATGTTGAAGAATTTTTTCTTTATTTTCAACTGAAATTAAAGCCAAAATACGACGTTTAGAACGGTTCATGATTAAACATAATAGACATTCATTGTTTCTTATATTTAACAGTATATATATATATATATATATATATATATATATATATATATATATATATATAAACACTTCACCACAAGCAATGCAAAAATGGCACTGGTGCACAAAGGTGTAGAGTGGGGAAATTAAAAAGGTGCAGGTGATATCGAAGAAAAGGTCAGAGATGCATGTGAATCATGTATATAAAGAATGCAATTGACATTGCATTTAAACTTTTGGAGATTGTAGCCATCAGGGAAAGGAAGCAAATGGAAGTGAGTTCCACAAACGGGATGTGCGAGAAAAAAAACTGTTAGAGTAGAAGTGAGGTTACATTAAAATTGTTCCACAGTAAAAGATTGGCCCTTGATGCCGATCTAGTAGCATAAGTAAATACACGTAGTCGGAGTCGAAGGGTAAAAAGCTCGTCAAATGAGCGGCCATGAAAAGACCTGTAGAAAAGACAGGGGGAAGCCACATCACGTCGGTGAGAAAGTGACTGAAGGCGGACGGCCAAATCAGGATATATTATATCGCAGATCCTCTTTTGGATTTTGTCGAGAACCTCAAGATGAATAGCAGAAGCACCCGACCAGATATGGCAACAATATTCAATTCACATACGAATGATGGATTTATAAATGTGCCATATGGAGACTGACAAAAGAAAAAAAACTTCTTGGCCTGACACAGTGAACCAATTTTACGAGCAGTATATGCAGCTATGAATTTAATGTAGTCATTTCATTTGAGGTCACTTGAGAGAGCGAGGCCAAGAAGGAGCAGTGAAGGAATGTTTCTCTATCGTGGTTAAAGAAGAGCAGCTTCGTTTTGGCGGCATTCAAATTTACGAGCCATTTTCTACCCATTCAATCACAGATTAAAGATCCTTTTGAAGTGTAGCAGTCAAGTTTACTTTGTCAGACTTGGGAAATTTCTTACACACACACACACACACACACACACACACACACACACACACACACACACATATATATATATATATATATATGGGCATGTGTTTGAGTGTGGGATAAGATATAGATTGAAGGTACGTTATATTTGTGGGTTAAAGTGATCCGTATTAGGTACAGAGCGTATGTATACATAAAAGTGGACATTGAAGTCAAAACACATCAGCGAGATACTGTTTCATGCTTAGACGTAACAGTCAGACTATATGCATTAATTTTTCTTTCGACTAATGGTGCATTATGGTTAGGTCTGTTATATTATGCAATCGGTATTTTTGGTGGGCGGTAACGATTATGCTTCTAATTATTTTAATTATTATTGAATGGAAATAATTTTATTTTGTTTATTTTCATGTTAATTTTTGTCTGTTTATATTATACTCATTATGAATTTATAAAAAAAAATACCGCACCATTAAAAGACAAACATCGAGTGAAATGAAATTTAAATCTTTTAAACAATCAGATTGTAATACGCACCTGATGACTGCGTAGTGCATGAAGCTAAGATTTGTCCCATCAACGTTGGATAATAATTATATTTATCCATCCTGTCACGCTCATGAGAGAGAGAGAGAGAGAGAGAGAGAGAGAATAGCGAGGCAGCTGATGTCGTCAGCTTTTGAAGAATATATATATATATATATATATATATATAGACATCCGCAGACAGATCCGTTTCGCTGTATCACAGCTCATCAGTACAGTTAGACATCCGATTGCTTTTATCCAGGATTGAAACCCGACCGAATTGACGTCAGTCGGTGATTAAACCTCTGAGCTCTGAGCGCTCGGCAGAGGGAGGCAGACTTTTAACGTGTGATATACCAGTTAAACATACATCAGTAGTTTGAGTGTTCTAATTTATTACTGAATAAACGATGCGTAGATGCGAAAGTAGCTACTGCCTACCATTCTTCTAGAGTGCTCAATCAGGGTGTGAGAGCATAAATAGTCATCCGAGTACACACACACACACACACACACACACACACACACACACATATATATATATATATATATATATATATATATATATATATATATATATTCCCCAAAATATGTATATATAACCTCACTATTTTAATAACTACCGTTATCTATCTATCTATCTATCTATCTATCTATCTATAAAATATATATATATATATATATATATATATATATATATATATAACCTCACTATTATAATAAATAACGTTCTGTATCTATCTATCTATCTATCTATCTATCTATCTATCTATCTATCTATCTATAAACATAGTCATCCACAGACAGATCTGTTTTGCTGTATCACAGCTCATCAGTACGGTTAGACTCCGATTGCTTTTTAACCCAGGGTTGAAACCCGACCGAAGTGGCGTCAGTCGACGATTCTACATATTCCAATATATATATATAACATCAAAATTATAATTAATACCGTTATCTATCTATCTATCTATCTATCTATCTATCTATCTATCTATCTATCTATCTATATATATATATATATATATATATATATTAGCATGCAATGTGAATATAGAAGAATCCAAAGGAGTATCCAGTACATACAGAGGTAGGATAACTCTCTAAGAGAGCTCTAAATATATATGTATATAAATACATATAGACCATATATAAGATAAATTAAAGCAGACACGTTATTTCATGATAAATCGGAAGTGTGGCCTATTTGAGGCGAACCATCATCAGCTTCCGTCTTTATTTTACAAAGGATTCGTGTAAAATCCTTTGTACAATAAAGACGGAAGCTGATGATGGTCCGCCTGAAATAGGTCTATATTTGCAATTTACCATGAAATAAAGTGTTTGCGTTAATTTTTCTTATATATATATATATATATATATATATATATATATATATATAAGTGAGGATAATACGAAAAATCTTATCCAATTAATATACATTTTAATTAGATAAAAAGAAAAAGAGACAGATCCCAATGAATATTATTCAGAGTATTCTAAAATATTAAGAGGAACATTCAATACACATTTAAAGAAATTATTTCAATAATGTAAATTTAATTACATTGTCTCATTCAGACTGTTGAAAAATAAACAAAGTAATACATATATTTACTCACACATACACGAAAACATGTTATATGAGAAAATATATACATGCACAAGAAAGTTTGAATTAGACAAACAGAAAAATAGGAATAGGCATTTAAGGATACATACATAAACAGCTCAAAAGACAAAAATAAAAATAGAGAAGGAAAAAGTAAAAGGAAAAAAAAAAGGAAAAAGAAAAAAAGAAAGGAAAATGCAATACTTATTTAGTTACTTATTATAGTTTTTATTATTATTATTATTATTATTATTTATTATTATTATTAATATCATATATAAATTTTGAATTTATTATTATTATTATTATTATTATTATTATTATTATTATTTTTATTATTATTATTATTAAATTGATTTAACTCACTTCCACTTGATTACTTCCCCGATAGCTACAATCTCCAGAAGTATAAATGCAACGTCAGTTGCTATCTTTTATCTCCTTGATTTCCATCCATCTCTTCATCATTTCTTCGACATCCCCTCTACCTTGTTTTTCTCCCACTGTAACCAACCGTCATTCCTGCGTTGCTCGTGGTGAAATGTTTACACACACACACACACACACACACACACACACACACACATATATATATATATATATATATATATATATATATATATATATATATATTTCGTTTTTCCCTTTATGATATTTTTTTTCAGATTGTTAAAAATGAACATCATGTTTTTTTTTCATTTCAAACCTGTATTAGGACTTTGCTTATTTAAGTGATTCACCGATGATTCGGGGTGGAAAAGTTCTTCATGAACTCATAAATATTCTCCCACCTTCTCCTCAGTTTCACTTTCAGGAGATAATTTCAATCCCTACCGCCAATAGTCGATAACTTACTGCTTCCCTAATCAGTAGTTTATCCTTATCTTGTTACAGTGACACACCTAGATATATTTTTAGCAACCTTTGAAATTTGAACAGATAAGGGGCCCATCACAACGAGTAACAAGATTTGATGATCAAATTGCCAAAAAGCGGGCTATAAATAGATTCTGGTGAGATCAACGAGCCCATACAACTGAGGGTTCGGCCACTACAAGCCTGCAAGAAAAATTTTCAAATTTGACTACAGAATAATTTTGAGATTATCACTAGTGCCGTGTCTTTTTAGGTCGTAGGCAATCATGGCTCCCCACATCTTCCTGTCTCTTGTAGATCTTAATACCTTTTCTTTTGTTATTTTTCCAAAATCTACTCTGCCATTCATTTGCTTAAGCCCATCAAGTATGCCATGCACTATTTTCCGGTTCCTCTTTTTCCCTCTATGTGCCTTAGGAAATTCTTCAAGCCAATCTTTCTCATTCAGTCAGTTAAGTGCCATACGTGATACACGCTTGGGCGATCATGTCTCGAAACAGACATGACTGACTGGGCAGAATATTATCCGGCAGTAGGTTGCCATTGCTTTCTGCGGTAGACTGGTTGCTGACCAAGGCTATAGAACCCAATCTGTCCTGTTATTTAACCCATAACTGGAAAGAATAGACGGATTAATACCTTTCCCAAGGGTATTTGCGCGGAAGTGAATGCAAGGAATTCAACTGGAATTCGAACTCGGCCCTCCGATTTCTCGTTCCGAGCCGATATCCACTGCACCACAACGCACATCTCATTCTTTCTGATTACGTGTGCCAAAAACTTCTTTCTGATGTTAATATAAGTTTCCTTTTTGTTACCAAACGTCCGAAACGTAGTGAATTCTGTAAAAAAGATAAAATTCCGAACAATGTTCATGATGTAAAAATTATAATACCTCATCTCAGAAATATAGAAAAATAGTTACAAATTTAAATTAACTTAATTTCTAGATTAGTAAAAACACTAAGTCCTTCTTCATTTGTATTGCCCTTTCAGAGAGCATCCTAATCATAAATATGGCGTTCCAGTGTCTTTGACGAACCCGCACTATTCCTGTCCAATCTTTGGCCTGATTTTGCTTCTCGTTCTATTCATCAGGATTCGGACGATCAGATTTGTAATATGACTAATTGTAATATGACTAATTAAGCTGATAATTTGGTGTAGTTCGCATTCGTTTGCACTTGGCTTCTTAGGCAGTGCCATGAAAATCGACTTGCATAGGTTGTCTGGTATTATTCCGCTATTATAAATTTCATTTATTATTTCTGTAATTTTCTCTATGCCGAATTCTTCCAGGGCTATCAGCAGCTCTATTACAATGACATCTGAAAGTGTGACACAGAGATCTGAGGGCTAACTGTCATGGCGAAGGACGCATTCCAGAAGCTTAGTAAAGTACTAAAACAGAGGAAACTTAAACTAGAAACAAAGAAGAGAGTACTAGATTACTATGTGATGTCAGTTCTTCAATACGGCAGAGAATGTTGGACAATATCATCAAAGATGAAGGGAAAACTTAAGCAGTGGAAATGTGATTCTACAGAAGGATGCTGCTGATATCATCGGCCGAGAATGTGAGCAATGATGAGGTGTTGGAAAGAATGTCAACGAAAAGAAAATTAATAGTGAGCATCAGGAAGAGACAACTGAAGTTCCTGGGACATGCAATGAGGAAGGAGGGCTTGGAGAACCTGATACTAACAGGCCGGATAGAGGAAAAAGAGACAGAGCAAAGCAGCGGATAACATATTTAAAGGGCCTCAGCAGGTGGATGACAGAACGTGGGTTGCGTGGTGTTACAGGAGAAAGCGGGCTAAGAGCCACCAGGGATAGGAAGACGTGGAAGGCCGTGATCGCCTACGTCCTGAAAGAAATAAGAAAGACGCTAAAGAACTGAATGGAGGCTCGTATTGAAAATTCTGAGAGCAAAGTTCGCATTTCAATCGAGTTCATTACATTCAGTTACGTGTAAATACTCTTAAGGTATGAATCCATCTCCTTCTCCTCCACCAGCTATGTGTAAATAGCAGGACATAGTGAGTGATTAACGACTAAACCTGCTCTTCAATTAGAATCTGGTCTAAGGAGGGTGAGTGGAAGACCTGCAACGCAAACCGATTCTAATTATAAATGATGTTAGATAGATTCGACTTAGCGTCTGCATTTTGCCGTCTAGCTCGTCGGGAGTTGCTCTCAGTGTTGCTCAAAATTTTAGAACGCTAACGACACCTTGAAATTTTTAAGAAAGCCAAAATTAGGGGTAGAAAAATATATATTACTCCCAAAATTCAGGGATCATTTTATGTATTGATTTTAATATAGAATCAGTCACCCCACTTTATATTATCTATATATAAATATATTGCTTCTCCTCCTCCCTCCTCCCACCCTAATCCAATAGAGACATTCTACATTGTTACCTATATTTATAAAAGTGACGAGGGTGGACGTCGTGTAAATATTTGCTATGTAAATTCATCGTATGCTTTTTATTCTTATTATTTCTTAAACTACCCGTGTGAAACCGGACTAAACTGCTAGTATATATATATATATATATATTGGGGGGGGCGTGTGCTTTTGTGTAAAGATTAAAATATCGAACTTATATTAATCATGGTCGGAAAGAATGATATGCTAACTATCTGTCTGTGATCAGGTCCTAAAGTAATTTGCTAAAATAAACAAAATATGGCCCACTGGTGTAAAGTCACTCACTGAAGATCCAATTCATTACAGTCGGCTTTCCATAGTAATCACTGTTGTATCAGGTGATAAATAGATATGAAAATTAAAGAAAAACTATATCAAGAATCAGAAAAAGAAAAAAAGAAAGATAAATAAATTGGAAAAGAAAAGAAAAAAAAAGCGCAAGAGCGAAAGGAAGAAAGAAAGTGAAAATGATGACTCAGCTTTGAAATTTGGCATCTCATTACGAATGAGCTCTCTAGAGACAAACATTTTAAAAACAGTTACCACTTCTTTGATTTACGCGTTACTCTTATAATGAATTGACTTCTCCTGTTGAGTGGCGTGTGTATACACCGTATATATATATATATATATATATATATATATATATATATATATAACACTAAAATTTATTCCTCCCTCTCTCATCCCATGAGCTTATAACTTACAGAGTAGGGACTCTGACTTACACCAAATCAGTTGCGTTTTGATCTCGGCTGGAGGCAAGTGGATGTCTAACCGCAATGATGTGCGTGATACAGCAAAACATGCTTATATGCGGATAATTAATACATATATATAGTGTATCGAGGTAGCATATAATTTTCTAAAAATATACTGTTAAATATAAGAGACAATGAATGTCTATTATGTTTAATCATGAGTTGTTCTAAACATCGTATTGGCTTTAATTTCAGGTGAAAATAAAGACAAAAATCTCCAACATTTGGAAAATTTTTTATTAAGTTGGTTCTAAGCTTTCGTCTTATTATCATTGTTATCATTTTAAGCTCTCACACGGTGTGACGTCATAGAACCACATTACACATTTACGATCTGCGTTTGTTATTTTTGGTAATAGTTATTGTTGCTTAGCAAAGTTTTATGTCAACACAAGAGAAAATCGTCGTTGATGGTGGATGTTTTTATGTTAACGTCCTTGTATCCTCTCTAAAGTTGGCTCATGTGAAAATTAAAGCCAAAATACGATGTTTAGAACGGCTCATGATTAAACATAATAGCCATTCATTGTCTCTTATATTTGACAATATATATATATATATATATATATATATATATATATATATATAAATGAAGAAAGGCAAAATGTTTAGCCGACCCGTTTCTTTCTTAGACGGACATTATCAAGGCACATTTGCCTTCATAAACTCCCTAAGGAAACAAAGGTGTCGACTAAAATTAGCTTACTTTCTGTCTTTATTCTCCTTTTACAATTATATATTTTGGACCTGACTATGACGGTAAACTACATTCGGCAACAACGCCTCTGATTGGGTGATTGTAAGGAGCATGGACAACCACTTAATTCCTGTTGCTCCCAGATCCACCCTGACCTGGAGTGGTAGCACCTCTTAGGGTCCCACCTGCGGGCAAATAGTTAACTCCCAAACAGGGGGGAATCACCATGAAAGTATAAAAATAGACTTTTATAGAAAAATATACATTTTTGAAGGAAAAATATTATAACCATAACACATTTTTAAAGGAAAAGATTATTACCAGCAATACATTTTTGAAAACAAAACTTGAAGACATCTTCAATTTTCTAAATTAAAGAAAAAATAATCAAAGTCTGATTAAATCAAACTTATCACTATAAGTGAACATAAAAATACCTTAAAATCCTGCCTTTTTTACATTAACCGACAGATGTTAATATGCCGTTAAACAAAACTCAAACTCTAAACTCAAACATATATATATGTAGTTATATCTGAATTCTAACACACACACACACACGTGAACTGACACACACACACACATTTATATATATATATATATATATATATTGTAAGAAAGTTATAGAACATGTATATTTTAAACCCACTGTTCAAGCATTTACTTTTATAAAGAGTGCTCGATACAGAGTAGAGCTTTATATTGTAATAGTTGTTACAATGGTTTATAAAAGCATAGTATCACTACACAAAAATCCCCATGTTTCGGAGCACAAGTGCCCCTCGTCTGGTGATAAGTGAAAATAAAAAAGAAAATTTATTTTTCATTTTTACTCATCATGAGGATTTTTGTGTAGTGATACTATGCTTTTATAAACCATTGTAACAACTATTACACTATATATATATATATATATATATATATATAAATCTAGACTTATTTATAAATGGAACGCTGTGTGTGTGTGTGTGTCCCTTACCTATACACTCCGAAACGGCTGGACCTATTTCCTTGAAAATTTACACAGTTGTACTATAAGCGTCTGCGAGTGTTCTTAGCTAGGTTTTGTGTCGCGGTACCCCAGATAAATATCGAAAATCGATAATCGAAAAAATCGGGTAATAGAAGGAGTGGTCCGATTTTAATCAAATTTGATACACTCGTAGACAAAGACATAAGAAACGATATTGAGAAGTTTCAAGTTTGCAATTCTTACAATTGTGCAGAAAATCGATAATATATATATATATAAGGCAAGATGTTTGTGTGTGTGTCTGTTTATCTGCCTGTATGTCTGCATTTTTTTCAGCCCTTTTATTTTAGTTTTTGCTTTGGGTTTGGCTCTAAGTAGGTATAATTGTAGTTCTTAGTCTCAGCCATCATACCATTTACTCAGAGGACTTATTTAGCCTTCAAAATTCAGTTTACGACGAAAAAATCTCGATCTCGATAACAGGAAATCAAAATTTGACTTACATCCATTCATTTTTCTTTCAGTCTACGGTTTCGTTTTAACTGGAAACAACTATTGCGTTTTAGTCTTTCGTGCCAACGTCCAAACAGTCTGAGCTCCAGGACGATGGATTAATTTTAAAGCTTCCATTACAGCCGAGTAACGCCGGGCTATACTGCTAGTATATATATATATATATAGAGAGAGAGAGAGATAGATAGATAGATAGGTAGATAGATAGATAGATATTGTGTGTATATATATATATATATATATATATATATATATATATATATATATCACCGGTCGAAAGAAGGAAATACTCTTATGCCTTCTCCGTAGTTTACGAATTAACCAAGATTGTTGATAAGGTAACTCGTGTTTTCTGTATATCCGGAGATCATATTAACCCTTTAAACCTCTTTAGTCCTCTTCATCACTTCTTGCCCTGATCAATACTCCTATGGCTATTACCTCCCTTGTGTATCTCACACAACCCATTACACTATTTCAAGGTTGATGCCAAACAAAAGGCATCGTCATATGAGCCATTTCATCGGACACTCTTCCGATACACCGATATATATATATATATATATATATATATATATATATATATATATATATTCCTATACTCCTGTGCAACAAAAAATATCTTGCCTACCAATAACGTAGCAAACAGAGATTAGGACACAGGCCAGGGCCTGATCAACCTTGGTTTGGTCAACCTGGGGAGAAGGTATGATATTTGTAAAGGACCGAAACCGTCAATGAACCAGGGTAACATCACTGATGATGTGTCCTAAACGCATCTAAATGATGTATTTTTCAAATTCAAATATATATATATATACACACACACACACATATATATATATATATATATATATATATATATATATATATATAAATGTGTGTGTGTGTGTGCGTGTGTGTGTGTGTGTGTGTGTGTGTGTGTGTGTGTGAATAGAAGCCGTTGCTGGTTTCTATTTGCACCATTTGATTGCGGATTTCCCCTTGTTTAATCAGCCATTTATGACTATATGTTAGGATTAGGGTTCTCTCTTTGACTGCCTCTGTTTCGAGCGCTCTCGATCTTTCCGCCTCTCTCTCATTCTCTCTAACTTGCTACCCACTCTATCTCTGTCTCTCTCTTTCTCTGCGTATCTCTATTTCTGTCTCTCTCTTCTCTCTCTGTCCTTCTCTGTATCTCTGTCTCTCTGTACATCCATATATCTCTACTTCTGCTAAATCATTTTCTATTTGTGGAGTTTCACTTGACTCTCTTCATACGCAAATACAACATAATCTTAAACGATGAAACGTGAAAAAACCCGTTTTGAAAATGAAGTTCGAACGTCATTAAGTTCCCCTTTTTTCGACCTTAATTCATATCTAAGCTACGCTTATAAGTATCACCATAACTTACAATTATGAAAGACACCGAAAAATTGATCGGAGGTGTTTTATAATCAACCGTTAATCTAAAACAGAGTCAACAATTTCTCTCAGCAAGGAGACTCAATTAATGCTGCTGCTGCTGTTGCTCAAGCTGCTATTCAACAAGCACAAGCTGCCAAACAATACCAAAAACACTATCAAAAACAAGTAATTTTGTTGTGTGATATATACTAAAAACCCATGTGATAGGTCTCCTTTTCCACAGCCAATGTAACGATAATTAAAAAATAAAATTCGTGTAGAGTAGATTTAGATTAAACTATCGCTCGGTTCACACTCCACCCACGTCTATTGAACAGGTGAAGAGGCTCATCCCTTATTCCCTGTTTAGGATGTGGTTGCCGGCTTTCTCTTTTCCAATTTTTTCACTCTTTTTACTCTTTTCTATTTTTCTTTTTTTTTTCAATTGGAGTAGATAGACTAAACTATCGCCCGGTTTACACTCCACCCACGCCTATTTAACAGATGAAGAGGCTCATCCCTTGTTCCTTGTTTAGGATGTGGTTTCCGGCTTTCTCTTTTCTAATCTTTCCACTCTTACGTAGCCCCCTGCGCATCAGTGGCGTTACCGCCTTGCTCGAGGTGATATGATTAAAAAAAAAATAACAGTTAAAAATTTTGCGGTGTTTGGCTGATAAAAAAAATGGAAAATGTTTTTATACTGCTCAAGTCAGCTGAAGCACATGAATGTCAAAACTCATACAACATAGTCATACATTTATTTCTTGTAAGTCTGCGTGATTCATCCCTTTCATCTAAATACGGGCACGCATAAATGCGCATGCTTATCCAATCACATACAAATATTTAGATATACCTTTGCGGGTCTAGAATTTCCCGTGATTTTGCTGAATAACATGTACCGAACTAAGTTGATCCCCTCTCGACACCAAACAGTCATCACAAAAAATCTTCAATAAATTTCTTACGTCTATGTGAAAGTTTTGTTTTCATCCCCACTCCCGGAAACACATTAATATAGCTTTCATCAGTTCTCAA
This sequence comes from Ascarosepion bandense, assembly GCA_037127315.1. NCBI lineage: Eukaryota > Metazoa > Mollusca > Cephalopoda > Sepiida > Sepiidae > Ascarosepion > Ascarosepion bandense. The sequence goes on from JBBBDQ010002224.1 coordinate 505,801, forward strand.
GATTTTCGAATGTTTTATTTATCCATGTCCGCCGAACTTGATAAATAAAAATTCAGTCAAAGACTGTCATCTTAGCAAGACCTCTTTCATGTCACTCTCGACGATATTGGAATCAATTTCTACTGTTATCATTTCTTTACTGTTCCGTATTCTAACTTTATTAAAGACGAAATGGATTCCTGCTTGGTTTGAGAAAATGGAGGAACGAGTTCGAATTCCAGCAGAGATCATTACTTTTATTTACTTGCTATAACCCTTGAAAATGGTATTAATTTATCTAATTCCCATCGAGCTATTGGAAAATAGCAAAACATACTACATCCCATAACCTTGTTTAGCAACCTGTTTAGAAGAAGGAAAATTCTGAATTCAAAACCTGAGTAGCCGAGATGTCGGGGACTAAATCACCTCCTTCACCAGACAAGTGACTGATGAGGTGAGTAAGTGGAATCTTAGCAGCAAAAAACAAAAACAAAACAAAACCAAAAAAACGGTGCAGAGTCAACGCCCATAAACCCCAACGAAGGATTAATAGTCTCATCAAAACACAATTATCTGAAAACAACTTTGGTTAATTACCAGGAGATGGAAACTTGAATTCAAACCAGCTTAATGAAGTTTAAGCTCTGTCAGTTTATCTTGCCCGGAAAACACCACTGAGGCTGCAGTACGTGTGGTATTCCTGCCAGCCGAATGGGTTATGGGACACATATTGTGGCTTGATTCAAAACTCGATAAAAACATAGAATGACCACTGATAATAACTGAACACTTAACGACGAGACATTTTGCCTAGAAAGAAACATTTTAGTGCCTGTTTCGATTTCAATGCCTTTGAAGTACAGTTAATGATGGATTTCCATTGGATGAAAATCGTTGTGTCGACTAATGATAACTCGAGGCTTAATTTCTTTATATATATCCTTACATTTTAATCAATCTTCAACTTCATCAATTCCCATCGATCAATGTGTGTCTGCGTCTTTCATCGGAAACTTAGACGTTACATCCCCCCTAGCGCAGTGTCTAACCGACCGCCCACCATCTCAATGGGTAGATATTTACATGTCTATCATTGTCATTCGTCTCGTTCCTATGCTTCCAATCTGGTCACCAAATTTTATACTCGGGCGGAGTTAAGACAGATTAGGACCTTACCGCGTTGAGACACTAGTTCTGCTGCGACCTCTGAAGTTAAGCAATGACGAGACTGGTCAGTACCTAGACGGATGACCCTTGGAGAATACCGGGGGCTGCCAGATTAAATGTGAGCATGGCGTAATGGATAATGACTCGGAATTTTTAATCGGAAAGGTGTTGGATTCGTTCTATTCACTTTCGCACAAATACTCTTGGGAAATGTATAAATCCGATTCTTCTCCGAGATATGGGCTAATTATTAATACTTGTATGACATATGCTTCTACAGAAGGATGTTGAGGATACCATGGATCGATCTTGTGAACAACGGCAAGACTTTGGAGAGGATGCAAACAAAAATGAAGCTTTTACTTAGCATCAGGAAGAGACAGATAACGTTTCCGAGACACGGAATGAGGAATGAGGGCTTGGAGATTTTAATAGAAATAGAGAGAGGAGAAAGCAATACAAGTCATACTTGATGATTTTGAGCAAGAGGATGGTGGAGTGGGGTTGATGAGAGATACCAAGAAAAATATTCTGGCTTTAAATAACCTGCATAAACATTAGAAATCAAATCAATCAATAAAAACTTCATCAATTTCTATCGGTCAGTATGTGTATATGTGTGAGCGGCCCCGGACATCATTAACTGAAATATTGACGTCACATTCTCGAGCGTGATGTCAGCCGACTGCTCAACTTCTCATTGGGATTGATTTTCTTATGTCTTTTGATATTATTCGACTCGTTCCTACTGTTTTGTTCGGTATCGTCACTGGATCCTAGTGCTACTACATAGATGCTGTCATGGCATGAGTTGCCTTCCCTTGGGATAGGGGTTACTTCCCTTAATAAAGAGGTTGCTTCTGCATTCATTACGGAGGTCTCCCTTGTAAGCTTTACTTGTCTCCTCGTCGTCTCTGCTCTCTAATAATATTTATACTAAGGAATACCATAACATGGTGGCAGAGGTAAAAAACGAACGAAGAACATTACAGTGAATATTACAGTGAACACAAACAGGAAAGCGGCTGTAAAGTCTAGCAAGATCTCATTCATACCGGCTTTTACGAATCAAGAAGCAGACACGTGCGTTATTAAAAAAACAAAGGAAAAAGACGCCATATTGGAAGCTTTTAACCGCAACTGTAAGTTATCTCATCCCTTCTTTTCAAGTCCTTGTTTTATTCCAAATAATAATAATAATGTCTAGCCATTCAAGTGAACCACTTATGTGCTGGGAAACATCAAATTTGGTGGAATCCCTGAAATTTTTCAAACAACAACGTGAATTATTCTTCTCCCTGAAAGGCATACCAGAGAACAAACAAGTCGACCACATTCTTTTGTTATCGGGAAAAGAAGGTTTAAGACGCTACAATTCCTGGTCGTTCGAAAATCAAGCCGACAGACGTAACCCTACGGCAATTTGGGGAAAGTTCTTAGAGCAAATAGAGCCACAAACTAACTTTCGGATTGCACATTTCTGCTTGCAAAATTACTCACAAAATAAAGCAGAGAACATTGATGATTTTCTGGCAAGATGTAGGCTTCAGGCACAAAAATGCAAGTTCAGGGACGAGCGTGAGATGGAAGAACGAATAATCGACCAGACCATTGCCGGAACAAAATTCCCTGAATTACAAAAGCAGCTACTTAGCAAAAATGAGACAATGTCCATGACAGAAGTACTCAACATGTGTAGGAGTTACGAGGCTTCAATTAATTACACGAGGCAAATGGGCGAGCTACAAGGGAAAGGCGACAGCCAAATAAATGCAATAAAGCACGGATCTGAGGACACAGACAACTGTGGAAAATGTGGACTTAGCCATCAAAATAGAAATTGCCCTGCTCGAGGCAGTACTTGATCAGCATGTGGACGGAAGAACCACTTGGCTAGAATGTGCCACAACAGAAAAGTCAAGGAAAAAACTGGCAGACAGCCACAGACAAACAGGTCTACCAAACACAGAAGATTCACACCGGTACAGCACGCGTATAAAAACCGTCAGAACACCATTAATGTTCAGGACCAGGTAGTGGACGACTTCGAGAGGATGTTTTTCTATTCAGTGAAAGCCCACGATAAAAAATACCCTCAGACAGAGGCATTCGCCACATTGGACATAGTGTTATCAAACAGGAAAGGCCTACACAAGTTAAAAATCAAGGTAGACACAGATGCGGAGGGAAATACACTCTCTGTACCCAGATTCCAGCAAATGTTTCTGCAGGAAGTGTGTTTGGAATCTTGGGGGGTGGAGGCTCAGAGTGATGTGGGGGTGTACCATGGAGAGGCGTCAGTGCCTTGTTGCTAACATCTTTCCTGAGATGCCTGCGGTTCCTGCGAAAAACCTGTCCTGTTTCCAGCGTGTGTAGACCGGAATGGGCAACCACTCCCTGCACAACACGGAAAGAAGCTGCAGTACTTACGGCGTACAACGGATCTAGTATCCCGCAACATGGATCCATATAGATTCAATGTGCATACAAAGGCGAATGGAGGTACGTGAAATTCTACGTAGTGACCTCCAAGGGACCTACCATACTAGGATTACCCTCCCTTTAGGACTTAAAACTGGTTACCCTACACTGTTCCATTCAGAGAACAAAGTGTGCCCCAGTCATTCATGCGTCGGGTACCCCAACTACTTCATCAGACAATGCACCAATCAACTCCACGAAAGATCTGATTGAAGTGTATCTTGATGAATTTGATCGAATTGGTAACTTCGCCGGGGAATACCACATAACCATCCGATAGTCCATGCACCAAGAAAATGCCCCATCCACATGAGAGATGAAATAAAGGCAGAACTGGATGAAATGATTTCCCAAAGGATAATCCGCAAAGTTGATGAACCAACAGAGTGGATCAACAGCATTGTATATGTGCGCAAGAGCAACGGCAAACTCCGCCTATGTTTAGATCCCAAAGATCTAAATAAGGTCATCATACGTTGCCACCACAAAACTCAAACCATGGAAGAGCTCTCACACAAACTGTCGGGCACCAAATTCTTCTCCAAGCTGGATGCGAAAAATGGCTACTGGTCTGTCAAGCTCGACAAGGAGTCACAATTGCTAACCACATTTAATTCTCCCTTTGGAAGATACTGCTTTCAAAGAATGCCCTTTGGCCTGGTTATGTCTCAGGATGTTTTCCAACAAAGAATGGACATGATCATAGAAAAGTGCACTGGAGCTTTGGCATTAATTGATGACGTTATCATCTGTGGAAAAACCAAAGAGGAGCACGACCTCAACTTACGGAAGTTAATGGAGACAGCACGAACTGCTGGCCTCACATTTAACAGTAGCAAATGTGTAATCGACCAGGAACAGGTGAAATTTTTCGGCGCCATCTTCGATAAGCATGGGATACATCCAGACCCCCAGAAAGTGGAGGAAATAAAATCACTCCCCAGTCCTAGCAATATTACCGAGCTGCAAAAGATACTAGGAATTATTACCTACATGGCACCGTTCATTCCTAGGCTTTCAGACCTCACAGGAAACTTCAGAAAACTCCTGAAAAAGGATACGAACTACGTTTGGAGCAATACTCACCAGAAGTCGCTGTAGGAAATAAAGGACTTGATATGCAGAGAAATGCTGCTATACTATTATGACCCTTCCAAAAAGTCCATAATACAAGTCGACTCGTCATCCAGAGGCCTGGGAGCAGCACTGGTCCAAGAAAGCAAACCCATAGCTTTCGCGTCAAAATCCCTGACTGAAACAGAGCAGCGCTACGCCAATATCGAGTGGGAGCTCTTAGCTGTTGTATTCGGCTGTGAACGATTTCGGACTTATGTTTACGGACATTCATTTGAAGTTGAAAGTGACCACAAGCCCTTGGAAATGATTTGCCTTAAGTACCTAACTGCAGCATCCCCCGACTTCAACGAATGCTCTTAAGACTTCAAGAGTATGACATGTTCATCAAATATCGACTGGACAAAGAAATGATACTGGCAGATAGACTATCCAGACTTCCCAACAAAAAAAGGAAAGAGGTCATTGACTTAGACATCAAAGTAGACTTTGTACAATTCTCAACTGAGAAACTAATGCCGACCCAATATTGTGCGAATTAAGGGTACGGATTCTTCAAGGCTGGCCAGAATCTCGCAGAGTACTACATAAAGACCTTCATCCATACTGGTCTTATAGAGATGAGCTCTCTGTTGAGAATGGCATATTGCTCAAAGGTGACAGGATACTGATCCCTAAATCAATGCAACCCGAAACCTTGGAAAAAATACATTATGGTCACCAAGGAAGCGACAAATGCAAGCTCAGGGCAAAAACCTGTGTTTTCTGGAGTGGTATAAATAGCGACATCGACAAGAAAGTACAGCAATGCGCCATATGCCAAGAACTCCAGAAATCCCAAACTGCAGAGTCCCTCATGCCACATGAGATCCCAGTACGACCATGGCAAATTGTGGCTATTTGCAACCTGAATGGGAATAAGTACCTCCTCATTGTAGATTGCTACTCGAAATACCCCTTCATCCGCAAAGATGAGGGAATTTTCCAGCAAAAAAGTCATTCACCTTACCAAGCAAATCTTTGCTGAACAAGGAGTTCCGGAAAGGCTTATCAGTGACAATGGATCACATTTTAGCTCTCAGCAGTTTAAAGAATTTGCCAAGGCATGGGATTTTGAGCACATCACATCTCCTAAATACCCTCAATCGAACCTCATGGCAGAACGGTGCATACAGACCATCAAGGGAGCCATGAAGAAGGCCATACTGTGCAACCGAGACATGGACATGAGCCTTTTGTGTCTCCGATCGACTCCAATGGATCATGTAATCCCATCTCCGGGAGAACTACTTTTCAACCGGAAGCTGGTCAGCAATCTCCCCACAAAATGCACCAACAATAATGCCCGGAAAGAGGAAGTTCAGGATCGTCTACTCAATAGACAGTTATTGCAGAAAAAGCAACATGATCAGCATGTAAAGGATCTTGCCAGACTTAACACAGGACAACTGGTGCGAGTACAAGAGCATGATGCAAAGAACTGGACTCCAGCTGTGGTCGGGCAAGTCTGCACTGAACCACGATCCTACATCATTGAAACCCCAACAGGACAGGTTTTTCGCAGGAACCGCAGGCATCTCAGGAAAGATGTTAGCAACAAGGCACTGACGCCTCTCCATGGTACACCCCACATCACTCTGAGCCTTCACCCCCCACAAGATTCCAAACACACTTCCTGCAGAAACACCCAACACACAGACCAACATTTGCACCCCACCTGAAATAACACACAGACCTGTACATAAAATGCAGCCTAGTGGTAACACACCAACACAAACAATCACTAGATCTGGTCGTGTCGTAAAACCTCCCCAAAAATACACCTCATAAAAAAAGGCTCTGAATGAACTCCTTTTCATTTCAGTGAACAATACTCTTAATGAAAGGGGGATGTCATGGCATGAGTTGCCTTCCCTTGGGATAGGAGTTACTTCCCTTAATAAAGAGGTTGCTTCTGTATTCATTATGGAGGTCTCCCTTGTAAGCTTGTCTCCTCGTCGTCTCTGCTCTCTAATAATATTTATACTAACGAATACCATAACAGATGCTATCGACGAAATACTGCTTACTTTGCTTACTAGTTTTATTTGGAGAAAGAACGTCTAGGGAACGCATGCATTTCGTACGGTCTTAACCTGTCTCTTGGACCTGGGCGTGGAAAGTATATTAACGCTTCAAAATTTCTGCTACCCTCTGTTTACTTCATGCCATTTTCGTCATATCAGCCAGTTATGTGCCATATGTGATACACGCTTGGGCGATCATGTCTCGAAAGAGACATGACTGACTGGGCAGAAGATTATCGCGCAGTGGTTTGCCATTGCTTTCTGCAGTAGACTAGTTGCCATCCAAGGCTATAGAACCTAATCTGTCCTGTTATTTAACCCATAACTGGAGGGAAGTGACGGATTAATATCTTTCCCAAGGGTATTTGCGCGTAGTGAACGCAAGGAATTCCAATGGAATTAGAACACGGCTCCCCGATTTCTCGTTCCGAGCCTATATCCACTGCACCACAACGCACATTTCGTCATATATCGAAACATAAACAGTCCACCACTGTCAAAATTCTACACCCACGCGGTATTCTACCAACCCACCTACGATCCCGAACCAACCTCCGCATTCTGTTACACAACACTTGCAACCCGAATGTAGCTGATCTAGTCACCAAATTCCGCTCTCGGACGGAAAGAAGACACCTCAAGCTAATCCTGCACATAACTTCCTTGTTTACCTTGTAAAATCGAGTGCAAAATATATTCTTCATTATCTGGTGTGAGGGAAATGTATTATTTTCAGCAGTTATACAGAAAAACTTGTTTCTTTTAGGAAGAAAGGTCATTTGTTTTACTGTTTTTCAACAAAATGTCAATCAAATCGACTTCGTTCTCGACTGATGCTGAAAGGTTTTTAATGTAATATATTCCTGGAATCCACAGGTGATGATATCAGCGGGTCCTCTGCTAATACAGTGAATCATTGCTATAGTTTCTTAATAAATTGTAGTATTATCAAATGATGTTATTGATCTGTGCACATTTGCACTTACTTGACTACATAAGTTGAGTGCAAAATACATTCTTGATTATCTTGGATGAGGTATACGCTGCAAAATAAAAGTTCTTATAACAGCCAAACATAAAAAAGTGACGTCGCGTGTTAGTTAAAGTGTTTGCACTAAAGGTTTAACAAATACGTTTTGTAATATATTTAACAACATAAATACAAAATATGAAAAAAACTAAGTTCTAGTTGCCATTAATATCTATCAGCGCTCATTTGACATTTGGTTGCAGAAAGAATATATTATAATTTAAATTAAACAGTAATGTATCAGTGGATTGTGTTATATTATCTCGTCATTTTTTATGGTAACAATTGTATAATTTAATTCTGGAAAATACTAGACTGTAATTCTCGGTTTACGATGCTGAATCAATGATGTTGGTAAAACGAAGAACGAATTGTGTACGACGACGATTTTGGACTGATGACGAACATTAAACTTAACAAATACAGCGGCCTTCATTGCTACCGCTACCAAAAGATACTTTTTTTAATCGTATCACCCCGAGCAAGGCGGTAATGCCACTGATGTGCAGGGGGTTACATAAGTGTTAAAAGATTAATTAGAAGAGAGTGAAGAGGAAGACGAACCAGTTAGAAAGGAGCAATAGAAAGATGAGAATGCAGGTGTGATGACAGTTTCAAAGGTGGAGAGAAAGGAAAGGATATACGGGGTGGGGGAAGAACTAGAGTCAAGTGGTTAAGAGATGAGTATTGACATTGCATTTAAATTCCTGGAGGTTGTAGCCGTCAGGAAAGCAAGAATATGGGAGCGAGTTCCACAGGCGGGAAGTGTGAGAGAAGAAGCTGCAGGAGTAGAATTGTCGTCTGCATTTGGCTAACCTAACTGTGAATGGGTGGGACCCAGTTGCCAATCTGGTTGCACGAGTTAACACCTGTTGAGGAGGCACCAGTGACTTAAGTTCGTTCGAGCAGAAACCATGAAAGTATTTATAGAACAGACAAAGGGAGGCCACATTTCGTCGGTGGGGAAGTGGCTGTAGTCGAGCCGTCAAGTCAGTACCTATCACATTACTGATTCTACTTTTCGAAACGTCTGGAGTGACGCTTAAAAAAATTCAACTCAAATCATAAACACTTTTCGTCGGGGACCACTCAACTCGACTTTTTCATAAAAATCAGTTTTACATATTCATTTCATAATCTTCTTAATCTTCTTTGCAATTTAGTCGTCAACGTCCGCAACAACAAATACAATCTACAACAAAAGCCCCGTTTAAAACAATAGGACCAGAGCCAAATGTAAATATAATATAAAATATATTTTATTTTTATTTTTCATACAATGACAATTTCGGTGACATGCCACGGGTTAGGAGGTTGTCAGAGTTGTCAGCACCTCTCCATCAGGGAGACCAGATTTTACTCAACTCTACGCTTCAACGGTTGTGTCCAGACTCCTTAAAATCAAAATCAAAATTACTACTACGATTTCCTACCTGTCAGCTTGACGTCACTCGCGCCATTGACTGCTGTCTTCCGGTACAAACTTAAATGTGGGACGTGAACCTCTGACCTCGCTAGAGAAAATAAAAATCTAAATGCGAGAATGTTTTCTTTTTGAGCACCTGGTTGACCTCTTTTAACAAAATACATTTCACTCAAATCGCAAAATATCTGTCACCAAGCGCAAATTTTCATTGTCAAAAGTTCATGATTCTCAAAAATATCCTCTAACGAATATTAACATTTGAAGTCATTGTGTATTTATTCTCAATACAAAACAAATTACTTTCACGTAAAATGACCAACTGTGGGTTTTTGATCTATGTTTTCTTTCTGGAGGCTTCATAGGATTTTGAAAATATCCAGTGACTAAGAATTCGAAGATCGATAAACATTTTATACTTCAGTTATCTTATAGGTGTAGACATAACCAGAACTTTTCAGATGGAAGAATATTTTGTATCAACACTGAACCATCTAGAGTGATGGGCCTTCCGTGTTACATGTTGCATATTCCACCAAATGCAATCGGTCTTGACTTGGCATCTCGACTTCAGTTACATTCTCACCGACATGACGTGGCTTCCCTCTGTCTTTTCTATAAACGTATTCATAGCAATTGTTCAGACTAGTATTTTGTCCTGTTGCCCTGACCACGTGGGTTTATGCATATTACTAGAATTGCACTCTTGGTCTCACCCTTGGCCCCACCCTTTTTACCTTTGAAATATTATAATGTAATTGCGACTCCTACTCGAACAGTTTCTTTTCTTACACTTCCCGGGCATAGAACTCGGTTTACTTGCTTCTCTGATAGCTACAGTCTTCAAAAAATTATATGCAACCTAAATTGTCATCTTCTATCTTCTTGGATCCTGTTCATCTCTTATAATTTCTTCATTATTCCATGTACCGAGTTTTTTTCTCTCACTGTACCCCTTGCACACTAGTGATGGCCCCACCTTGCTCGAGGAAAATGATTAAAATAAAATATAAGGACTTCTGGTGTGACTTTTCTGGTTAAAAACTTCCACAGAAGGTAGAATGTTGCCTTCGGTTCTCAAGCAGAAGCTCATGAGGAACTCAAATTCCCCCATTAAAAGTTTTTTCCCAATTAATCTCTAAAGTATACTACAAATGTTGTATAGAGAAAATGATAAACTAATTTTAATTTCTGAATATTCTGACACTTATAAAATGGTGAGTATGGAGGATCTGTTATAATCTCCAATCTTAAAAATATTTGCCATTTTGTCATAATGTTTTATTTATCTATTAAAGTTCTTGGCAATAAATGTTTACACTGATGGTCCTCCATATACCGAATGCTCATAAGGAGCAACACTTCTTCAAATTTATGCAAGAACTTTTTGTCGATTTAGTCCTGGCACTTGTTTTTTATTTTCTGTAGACGTGCAAAACCTATATTTCATCTTCTGTATAAAACAGCAGTAGAAGGCGGAACACGGTTTTCAGTCTATAAGCAAAAGCTTTTGAGAATGTGTTTGTACGTCATACACGTGTGGCTTCCGTTTTAAAAACGTAGAATAATCTTAATTCAATAATCTTGGCTAAAAGATGTAATCAAGACTGAAGCTGAACAACTTCGATTTAAAATTATTTCTCATCTAAGACAGGTGTTTTCCTTTTTGCAATGAGTAGTAATATGGCAAATACTGTTGTTAATGTTAACAGGTAAATGTTAACAGGTAAATGTTAACAGGTAAAGCATCAAGAGAATGAAAGGATTTTCAACTATTGACAGGATCAACAAAATTTACAGATGAGAATTCAATTCTAGTTTCAGGAGATCCGTTCAACTGTTCACGTTTGAATGTTCAACACCACTCTTGGATTTTTTGCGTAGCGGCTGCACAAGATGAAAGGCTAAAAATAACAGTGCTCCAACGGGTTGTGGCATGAATGGATCAATTCATAACAGGCGAAAACCGATTGTTCGCCAAATATTTTTCTCGTCTTCCCTAAATTTGTCGGCTTTGAATTAGTTTTCTCCAAACAAGATTTAGAAAAAAAAAAAACTAAAACTAATTATAGACATTCTATTGTTTCTATTGTTTGAATTTTCCTATTGACATGTTTGAATCCGAAATTCAATGAACAAGTTATAATTTTTTCTAAAAATGAAATATACATAATCCTTGCCCAATAACATCTTTTGATTTTAGCCATGTTGAAAAAAAAAAGAGAAAGTGATTTCATTTAAACAATTAGAAGTCCATCTTAACATTAAAAAAAAAAAAACAAAAACATAATAAAAGGGATAATATTTAATTACATCTCTCTTATAATATAAACATATTTAAAAAGAACAGTTCTTCATATTAACAATGCTTGCTAACAACCTCACTTGTGCGTTCTTTTTCCAATGTGATCAGACGATTTTCCCGCAGTAAGTTGCCATTACTTTCTGCAGTAGACTGGTTGCCAAACACGGCTATAGAACCCAATCTGTCTTGCTATTCAACTCATAGCTGGAGGGATAAGCAACGGATTAATACCTTTCCCAAGAATATGTACGAGAATGTGAATGCAACGAATCTGATTAAAATTCGAACTCGGCTCGAATTCCAGCCACAATATATTTATTTAAAAAAAAACAGTTGGATGTATTTAACGGAACGTAACTCCCCTTGTGCCTTTTCTGTACTTCTATTGCACTTCTTCTGATAAACTCTTCTATATGATATCTCTACTTTATGGATTAAACGCAGTACTAGATTGGCAGTTAGGTCTCATATATACTCTCGAAATTGATAAATGTACTTATAAGTTCTCATAGTTTATTCTCCCACACATCTCGTTGGTGTAAAACTCTCCCGTTCTTCTCTGCCATCTATGGCGGATTTCGAAGCTTAGCTTAAATATGTCACAATGCCAAAAGAATAGGACACCTAGTAAGGATCACCCTCACTATTCAGCTCTCTATCTGCTACACCACGTCGAAGTGTCCCTCTTCTACACGTAGCCGAAAATACATTGCCGAAAATGTTGATCTAACTGAGGATCTAACTCACTACGCGGCCTGAATTTATCGACATACGCTTGCTAATCATTGCACCACGCCGAACGGCCCAAATGACTTTCTGAGCTTAGTTTAGATGTGAAACAAGGGTGACAGTGTGATGCACCCAGTGACAATCAAACGCTACTCAATTGTATTTGAGCTAGCGAGACAAGGTTGTTAACCACTACAACACGTCGAAGTGTCTCTTCCTGTCAACGATAATCTTCAAAAATGTAAATACAACTTTATTCTTCATTTCTACTGTTTCCTTGAATCCCGTTTCTTTTTATTGTCTTTCCTCTTCAGTATCTGTTGAATCTTAGTGACTTTATTGCCTTGCTCTGCATAAAATGATTAAAAAAGAAAAAAAAAACAAAATGGTGATTTTACTTTTATTTCTTTTCCATTTTTAGTTTCCCTGATTCTATAATTTGTTCTTTATTTGACTTAATCTGTAAAATACTACAGTACTGTTTTTAATCATTTCACACCGAGCAAGGCATGTGCGTTGTGGTGCGGTAGATACACACTCCGAACGACAAATCGGGGAGCCGAGTTCGAATTCCAGTTGAAGTCCTTGTATTTATTTACGCACAAATACCATTGGAAAAATATTAATCCGTCATTTCTTCCAGTTATGGGTTAAATAATAGGGCAGATTGGGTGGCAACCAGTCTATCGCAGAAAAAATGGCAAGCTACTGCGGGATAATCTTCTTCGGGATAATCTTCTGCCCAGTCACTGTCTTTTTCGAGACTGGAGTAGATGGTGGTTTCATCTGTATAGATGTCTACTTGGGAATTGATTACATCAGGAAGACCATTGGTGAAGATCAGAAAAAGCGTAGGTCCGAGAATAGATCCTAGAGGTACACCCGCGTTTGTATGAAAGGATCTGGAAGCTTGGCCGTTCAAAACAACCTTCATTTCACGGTTTGATAAAAACATTTAGATTAAATCAAACAATCGTTTAGAAATACCGTAGCTCTAGAGCTTGTACAGTAGACCAGCATGAATGTTGAATGCTTTCGAAATATACAGAGCAGCAGTTCGAGTTTTAGTGGTAGACCTGGCGAAGCGGAATCGATATTGTTTGTTAGAGAGAAGGTTTGGAGATGTGACATGAATTACTTCAGAATTGATAACAGTCTCGAATACCTTGCCAAAAAGAGATGAGAGGCTAATACGGCGATAATTCACTAGAGTCCTTAAAAACAGGTAGTGCAGAGGAGGACTTTCAACAAGCAGGAAAGCAGTAAAGCAATAGTTGTATATTTTGGAAAGGACTGGAGCCAACTCAGAGGTATATTTCTTTAGAACGATAATTGGAATTGCATCACCTTATCAGAGCCAAGCTTAGAAATTAAACTGGAGACCAGAGACGTGTTATATATATATATATATATATATATATATATATATATATATATATATTACTCAGTTGAGCCTCAGTTCTAGGTGATAAATTGGGTTTGGGTACACCAGACGAGTAATGTTGAAGGGAATTTGCTAGCAAAACACTCGACATTGTTCACTGTGGATATGAGGACTTCAAATTGATTAAATAGAGAAGGTATCATGCAACATCTACTGGGCGCTATATAACCAACTCGGCTACCAATTAAAATTCCAGTTATTGTCGAAATAAAAAAACAGGGTGTCGGACTAAAATCAGGAAACTAATGCCCTTGAAACAGGAATAGGTAATGTAATTTACATGAAAGAATGGTCTTTATTTTACTCACATACAGTAGTCATATAAGTTAGAATTTTGATAAAAGGAATTTGTTCTGCTTTATTTTGAAATATAATTATTCGTCACAAATTGTTCACTTTATTTAAATGCTGAACCTGGATGTTTTCAGAGGTAATATTTTCAATCAATTTATCTCAAGAAAGGCGATAATGCTATTAAGATGCTCGGCAACCTAGACATATTCGGGAAAGACATTAGAGTAATCAAGAACCTGTACTGGCGGCAAACTGCCTGCATATAGCAGATATACAAAACTAGAATGGGTGTAAGGCAAGGATGCGTCTTCTCACCAGAACTGTTCAACTTGGTCCTATCAGAATCAGGTGCTGACAATCTGAACGATATAAGATACTCAGATGATACAGTGCTGATATCAAACACGGAAACAAAACTACAATACCTCTCACAGAAAATAGCTACATAAGGCTTACAAACTAGAAAAGTTAAATAGTTTTATTTTATTTATTTATTATTCCCCACAAGAGTAAATACGAGTCAAGATCAGGTTTAATCCATGTGTGTAAAGACAAAATTGCCTAGACCCACAGACGTCAGGGTGTACACCTGACCTTACCCTGTCAAAGTAATCTGTGAGAACTTGAAAAACAGATTTTCAGGGAGAAGGTACGCTTCATTTGCTTCTTGTATTGCCTTAAGACTAGACACGACAGATCCTAGCTAAAAGGCTGGGAAGTTGTGAAATAGTGGAAAAGGTCTGTAAAGAAAAGTGAAAAAAATTGGCCAGGTGCCAGAAATAGCATTGGAACTTAACAATCTCTTAATTCTATCGCACAGCAGAAAGTTTTGCTGAGTTGGACGAGGTGGCAGTAAGAATGGGAAGTTGGCATTGGACTGGCTTCTGGGCAATATGAATTGACAATGACTTGTGGCACGAAAAAAAATGTTTTCCGACGGGAAATCAAGCAATTTTCTGATAAACTTAAGATCTAAAAACCAGAGTCAGCGAAAAATGATACAATCTATAATTTTACGAAAATTATCCGTTACTATAAAGCTAGCGATTGTCGGTTTGTATATGTCTTATGACCGACCAAACAGTTGGATAGCGGTGGCTGAAAGGCTAGGTTTGTTCAAAGAGGAACACGGAATAGGTGTCGAGTACCGTGGTGATGTTAATTTATAATTGCTCTTCCATTTAAAAACTAAATCGGTAATCTTTGTAGGAGACGCGGAATGATGCGAAAAGTCTGAATAACACCTATCGACATGTTTTTTTTTTTTAACCCAAATATTGTTGGACAATGATCACATCTTTCTGGGCTATTTCGGGGGAAGGCAAAAGGGCATCATTTGTACAGAGAAAACCTAATTTGATTGAGTAAAACGGACCTAATTTTCAGAATCAGGGTTAAAAATATTCCAGAAACATGTGCACACTGCCCGACAATATTTGACTAAAAAATATCGACCGTTGTTATAGTTGTTTACATAAATATTTATTTTTAAAATGAAGCTAGCAGAAGTTCCAGTGGCCAATCGGTTAACAGTTTGATAAGTGTTAAGTTGTGATAAATGTCATTGACATCGCACTAATGCCCTTGAAACAGGAATAGGTAATGTAATTTACATTAAAAAATGGTCTTTATTATACTCATATACAGTAGTTATATAAATCAGAATTGTGATAAAAGGAATTTGTACATAATATCATAATTATTCGTCACAAATTTTTCACTCTCCTTTAAATGTTGAATCAGGATGTTTTCAGAGGTAATATTTTCAATTAATTTATCTCAAGCAAGGCAACAATGCTATTAACATGCTCGGCAACCTAGACATATTCGGGAAAGACATTAGAGCAATCAAGAACCTGTACTGGCAGCAAACTTCGTGCATATTGACAAGGAACGTGTTTAGCAGATATACAAAGCTAGAAAGGGTGTAACACAAGGATGCGTCTTCTCACCAGAACTGTTCAACTTGGTTCTGTCAAAATTCGTCTGTAGCGGTGACAATCTGAACGATATAAGATACTCAGATGATACAGTGCTGATATAAAACACGGAAATGAAGCTACAATACCTCTCACAGAAAGTAGCTACATAAAAAACTACATATAATCTCCATCAATACTGAATGTCTTGTCATCAGTAAAATAGGAGTCCAAAATGCCAACTACAGGCCGGGAACACTAAAATCAAGCAGGCACAGATTTTTAAATACCTGGAAAGTGTTTTAACAGAGGACGGAAAGTGCGTCACTGAGATCCGAAGGCGAATGGGCATGGTGAAAGAGGCCTTCCAAAAGCTGAGTAGAATATTGAGAGACAGGAAAATATCGCTGGAAACAAAGAAGAGAGGACTGGATCGTTATGAGTGTATGTTCTTCAATATGGCAGCGAATGCTGAACAATCAACATCAAAGATGAAGAAAAGACTTGAATCAACCGAAATGTTGTGCTACAGAAGGATGCTGAGGATATCATGGATCAATTTTGTAAGCAATAATGAGATTTTGGGGAGTATTTAAACGAAAAAGAATATTTATATTTAACATTAAGAAATAATAGTTGAACATTCTGTAACATGTTATAAGTAAGGAAGGCTTGGATACGATAGGATAGATAAAGAGAAAGAGAGACAGGGGAAAGCAAGCAGTGGAATACTTGATGGACTTGTGCAAATTGATGACAGACCAGTGTTTGCGAGGGGTAGCAAGAGAAACGGACGGTACTAAGAGCTACAAGGAGTAAGGAGAAATGGAAGGCCATGATCATCTACGTTCTGAACGGCACGGAAGATATAAGAAGATTGAAAGGAAGAACATGAATGGCTGACCTACTTTCAAGTAACAGTGTGTAATATTCATTCATTGTTGTACACAGATTTGTTGTCATATTTAACAGGTTTTGGCCGTTGTACACTCCGGCCTTCCTCAGATAACTGTAAGTTCAAACTGAACCCTTTATTCCGTTCAATGAGGTAGATCGTTCTAGTTCCACGTGACATGCTTTTCTGCTTATCTCAAATATCAGTTATTTCCTTCAAGAACACATGTTTCATTCGATAATTGCGTTCGTTGAATCAAGTGACTTGATCCGAGGAGTTGTGAGTTCAATAGCTGGCTACAGCAGAGGCGAACAAAAACTTCGAGAGTGAAGTTAAATAGAAGAGAAATAACAGATACTGAGATATCAGGAAGAGGTATGGCACGTAAAACTAGAACAATCAGCTCTGGTGGACGACAATTTATCCATCGCATCATTTGTGTGTGTGTGTGTGTGTGTGTGTGTGTGTATGTGTGTGTGTGTGTGTGTGTGTTCATAAAAATACATCTATTAATTCTTTATTATTTGCTTTGTCTGCGCATCATATATGATTGAATATGATTCTCGAGTCACAAGAGGATGGGCTTTCCGTAAGAATACATAAAGACCATTAGAGGACGAAACGCGTTGGTAAAGAAAAGATTTTTCTTTCTTTATTTATATGTATGCATTTGTGCTTGTGATTTAGATCACGCTGAATACCTTCCCCATTTCCTTCAATCCCTGAAGTTAAGCAACATCAAGCCAGGTGAGTACTTAGATGGTCGACCCGCTTGAGGACACCTAGTACAACAAGCAACGCTATATTCTGATATGATTTACGTTTAACGACACCTAGAGTACATTAACATCAGGCTACTTGTGTCGGTTGGAATTACAAAGAGAATGAGGTGTTTTTTCGATGATCTTGAGAATTGAATATGTTACGTTTTTTACCCATTATTAATCTGTCGCTTCTGCTTCCAGCTAAGTTTTACATATCAGGATAAATAGGGTTCTATAGCAACCAGTCTAACGCAAAACGTAATGGCCCAGTCAGTTTTATTTATTTCCAGACATAATCGCCAAG
The DNA here is from genome assembly GCA_037127315.1 of Ascarosepion bandense. Lineage (NCBI taxonomy): Eukaryota > Metazoa > Mollusca > Cephalopoda > Sepiida > Sepiidae > Ascarosepion > Ascarosepion bandense. Next base: position 523,678 of record JBBBDQ010002224.1, read on the forward strand.
GCGAGTATCATTTATGTCACTTAAAAAACTGACTGACTGTAGTTAGTGTCGTAATGCGTGAGACACAATTTGCGATTCCAGAATCTATCTCTCAGACAAAGTCTATATCATACAATTAGTGTAGAGCGAATCAGTTATTTTTCTATAAAATAATATATCAACCTCATAGAATTTTTGTGATAAAATATCTGTTATTACTTTCACTTACCCAATAGCTGCTAACAAAGTGCATAGAAACAAAGAAAAGTGGGCAGGGTTTCTATGCGGTATCATATATGACAGTAAATGTTGGAAAATCTTCTTAAGAAGAGAAAAAAAAATCCAAAACCAGCAAAGATATTCTACAGAAGGTTACTGAAACCTCCATGGACGAAGCTAATAATCAATAAGAAAGTCTTTGCCAAGAGAAAGAACATCTATACGCAAAATCATGAAGAGGCAAATAAAATTCTTTGACACTTAATGAGGTACGATGGATCGGAAAAAGGAAACCTCAAACAACGTATTGAGGGTAAGAGAACTAAGGATAGCAGACGAGTTCTTGTGAATAGAGATTCTTAACAAAGGGAGAAAACTGGTAAGAGTGACTCGAGATAGAAAGTAGTGGAGTGCCATGATCGCTTATGACCTAAGTGAAAGCGACACATAGAAAAAGAATATGGAGTTCTGAAGAGCTTATCGCTCTGGCAATATTCTGATGTTCGGTTAACAAAAATATGTTATTGGATATTTTGAAAAATTCAATATCTATCTATCTATCTATCTATCTATCTATCTATCTATCTATCTATCTATCTATCTCAGTGATTTCATAATCTATCTATCTATCTATCTATCTATCTATCTATCTATCTATCAGTCTGTTCATATCTATCTATCTATCTATCTATCTATCTATCTATCTATCTATCTATCTATCTATCTATCTATCTTAACCTAACCAAAACATCGGTCCATAACTTTATGACGAGTGTATGCAGATATAGGAAATCTTCTCCCTAACCCAAAGGAAGAAAAATATTTATTTCTCTGGCGTTAAACGATTTTTAAAGAAAGGTGAGGAAGGCTATCACACGGGGTAGGTGTAAGGCGCAAGCCGCCTCAAAAGAGAAATTCAAAAATGAAAAAAATAAAATCAAGAAAGCTACATCAATAAATAAGAGAGATAAAAATGACACGACACGTGCCTCTTCTTATCATAGCTGACAAGCCCATCATGTTATCAACAGGGAGACGATAGCGACGTCTGGGCAGCGCAGAGGGGTGGAACGGGATGTAAGTACCGGCGGGGACTTTCCTTTTTCATTTCATTCAATGTATGGTAAATAGAAAGATGAGTTTATTGGCGGTAAGTTGCCTGTAAAAAATAAAAGGTATCGGATTTTTGAAAGATACCATGATTTAAGTCTGAGAAGGCAGGAGGTCGGTGAAATTAAATGCGATTTCTTTTTTTAGTTCGTTCTTTGACTTACGTTGTTCTGTGGGAGATAAATATTTGGTATGATGACACATATCAGTCAGTTATGTGCCATACGTTATACACGCTTGGGCGATCATGTCTCGAAAGAGACATGACTGACTGGGCAGAGGATTGTCCCGCAGTAGGTTGCCATTGCTTTCTGCGGTAGGCTGGTTGCCAGCAAAGTCTATAGAACCCAATCTGTCCTGTTATTTAACACGTAACTAGAAGGAAGAGACGGATTAATACCTTTCCAAGGGTATTTGCGCGTAAGTGAGTGCAATGAATTCAACTGGAATTCGAACTCGGCTCCCAGACTTTTTCGTTCCGAGCCGATATCCACTGCACCACAACGTACATATATGAATCCGATTTCATTAGGGGTTAAACCAAGACCGAACTATAATATATAGTGCGGTCTTGGTTCAATTTTGTATTATGCTTCTGAATTTGTTATTCCCCTTTTAATATATCATTTCAGTCACTTTTATGTTTATCCAACATCCAGTGTCAACCTGTGGGTTCTACTGAAACCAGGCTGAACGGAATTTAGTTGCGATCACTGGATGAGAGACTGCATAATATTGCGTGATGGAAAGTTCAAACAATATCAATACGCTTAAAACTTCGGTCATGATGTCTTGTGACTTCGCACGAAGCGAAACATTTTAATGTACACATGGAAATTAACTTAAAAAATTTCAAATACACTCAAAAATGTTGAAAATTATTTTAAAAATACGAAGGCACAACGATTTGTATTAAACTTTTCAATTTTCAATTAGTAATTATAATCTTCACTTAATAAGTTGATAAACTAACGACAAAAATCTTTGAAGCATTTAAAAAATATTTTTGAAATTTTATAAATTATAATAAAAAAATGAAAAACAATTCTTTTAAAATTTCATTATTAATCGAATTTTTTTCTTTAATATAAATGTCCTTAAATTATATCATTTATTAAAGCAATTAAAAGCTTATCAAATTAAATAATGTCATAGATTTATTGAAGTTATAATTTTACTATCGGGAGCAGATTTTCAGATATACAGGCAAAATGTTTCAAAATATCATAGGTGATATATATTCCCCAATGAGCCCTGCATTTAACTAATGAAACCAATTTTCCCAACACAATTCAATTTCCTAAAATATCATGAATTTACATGGTGGTGGAGTCTTCTTCTTCTTCTATGTGCCCTGTCCTTTCAGGACGTAGGCTATCATGGTTCTCCACGTCTCCCTATCAGTATCAGGTTCCCCAAGCCCTCCTTCCTCAGTGCATGTCTAAGGATGTTCAGTTGTCTCTTCCTGATGTTCACTATTAATTTTCTTTTCGTTGCCATTCTTTCCAACACCTCATCATTGCTCGCACGCTCGGTCCACGATATCTGCAGCATCCTTCTGTAAAACCACATTTTCGCTGTTTCAAGTTTTTTTCCTCATTTTCGATGATATTCTCTAGCATTCACTGCCGTATTGAAGAACTGACATCACATAACAATCTAGTAGTCTTTTCTTTCTTTCTAGTGAAATTATACTGTGTATTAGTACTTTACTCATCTTCTGGAACGCGTCCTTTGCCATGCCAATTCGCCTTCGGATCTTTGTCTCGCACTTTCAATCTCCTGTTAGAATATTTCCTAGGTATTTAAATTTTTGTACTTGCTTGATTCTGGTATCCCCACCTGTATTTGTCATTTTGGGTTGCTCATTTTGCTGATTATCATGCATTCAGTTTTCTTAAAGTTTATTTGTAGTCCTTTTTTGTCATTCTCCACAGCTAACTTCTGTAGGAGGTCTTGTAGTTTTCTTTCCGTATCTCCAATCAGCACTCTATCATCTGCATCCCATATGTTGTTCAAGTTGTGGCCTTCAATAACAAATCCTGGCGTGTCATCTAGGGTCATCAAAATAGTCTCGCTGTACAAATTGAACAGATCCGGTGAAAAGACACATACTTGTCTTACTCCCCTTTCTATCTTTGTAAATCTGATGTAATCGTTGCCTGTCTCTATGCAGGCTGTTTGCTACCAGTACAGATTCTTGATTACTCTGATGTCTTTCTAAAAATGTCAAGGCTGCTGAGCATCTCCATCAATTCTTTGTGTCGTATTTTGTCGAATGCCTTTGCATAATCAATAAAACATAGGTACAAGCCCTTCTTCATTTGTATTACCCTTTAGGAGAGCATCCTAATAATAAATATGGCCTTCCTAGTTCCAGTTCCTTGACTAATTCGCACTGTTCCTGTCCTATCTCTGGCCTGATTCTGCTTCTTGCTCTATTCATCAGGATTCTGACAATCAGTTTTGTAATGCAACTCATTAAGCTGATAGTTCTGTGTAGTTCGCACCTGGCTTTTTCGGCACAGCTATAAATATCGACTTGCATAGGCCGTCTGGTATTATTCTACTATTATTAATTTCGTTTATTATTTCGGTAATTTTTTATATGCCGAATTCTTCCAGGGTTATCAGCAGCTCTATTACAATGTCGTCTGGACCAACTGCTTTGTTTCTGTACAGTTTGGCCATTGCATCTTCCACTTTGGACTTTAATATTTCCGGTTCATCCTCCTCCTTGTGTATTCTCGGTTGTTCTCTCCTGTTGCAATAAATATCCTTTATATACTCTTCCCACCGCTGGAGTATTTCCTCTTTCTCCAATATGATTGTTCTATCCTTGGATTTTATACATTCTGTTGAGGAGCAGGTTTTTTGTTCTGTCAGTTCTCTTATCTCTTTATGCATCTCTGCTTTATTAGTCCTGCTCAGTCTTCTGCGCATTTGTTGTTGAGCCATTCCTCTTTAGCCTGCCCGCATTTGTTCCTTATCTCCCTGTGTATTTTCCTGTATTCCCTTCCATGTCTTGGCGTTTAACAGATGGAAAAAATATTTTTACCAAGATCTTTTGAAAATAACAACTTCATAAAATATTTCATTCATTACTGAATATGACCTAAAACTTTCACTCAAATCCAATGATTATTTGTTTTTTGCAAGAATTTACAAATTGATGTCTTTGTTACACGCTAACTAAAATCAAAACAAGATTTTTTTACCAGAGTTTCGAACGTGTTAGAATGGATTTTTTAATAATTTAAAAATACTTTGATCATTCCTTTTAAAAATAACATAAATATTTTGATGGAGAAAGTTCGTTTTTATTAAGTTTGGGGCCTTTTTTCTTCATACTACGCTATTTCTTCAGCGATTTAGTGGAGGTACCTACTTTGAATATAAAAATTTGGGGCCTGTAATAATGGTTTGTCTACGGCTATATCGTGTTGAATACACCGGTTCCCGTCCGATCACCGAAGTTAAGCAACATCGAGCCTGGTCAGTACTTAAATGGGTGACCATTTGGGAATACCAGGTGTTGTAAACGTAACGACCAAGAATGGTCCACCGGTCATCCAGGTTTGGGGGTTGGGTGCAGGGCTAACAACCCTACCCCGTAAAAAAAACAGTTTGTTACAGAAACAGCAACAAAAAATGCTGCCCTATGCACCATCTGTTTGTGATGGATAAATGATGATGATGAATAATGGTTTACAGAGACAAGTCCTACTAATTACCTCATAGCAGTGGGGAACAGAGGTGGATTCATACATTTCTTTTGCGCGTAAGTGAATCTAACGAACACGACTGGACTTGGAACTTGGCTTTCTAATTTTCAACTTTAAACCGTTATCCATTACATTACGTGAATATCTCGGCTTACAGAACCTGGTATTACCAATCGGTTACTAATCTAGGTACTGACCAGGTTCGAAGTTGCTTAACTTCGACGATCGTACGAGAATCGGTTCTTGAACATGATATTGTCGTAAGCCTCGTAAATATGTGAGGAAACTAGGGTAAAGTAATAGAAAAAAATTAAACTGAGAGGCCAGTGCCATCTATAGTTTATTTAGTAAATTATTCTCCCTACACCCTTGTGCAAATTAATTGAATCAACTGCTTTAGTTTCTTTTCTTTCACCACACGGTCAGTCTTAGACCTACTGAAGTGATAGGGTGTAATCGACTTCTTTTTTTCTTTATATTTGTTCATTTGCAGTAGTGTGAAGTAACATGGATCTATTTTCGGGGTGTATGATGAAATTTGTTTGTTCATGACAAATACTGCGTCATCCGCTGAGACACTACCGTCACGACTGTCGATAAGCTGTCCTAGGCTAATTATCTGCAATAGGCGTTGCAGAAAGAATAGAATAGTTGTAACGCTGCACGAACACACTGGCATGGCTTTCAGAGAGATCGTAGATCTTGCTGGTGCCAGCCTTTCAATTGCCAGTCGTGTTATCAAGGAAACAAACGGGATCCAGCAATCCATAATGTAAAGGAAAATGCGGTCTGAAGAGAAAAACATCAAGTGATGACGTATACGTGATCAGAGAAAGTGTGAAAGATCCTAGGGAGACATTATTCGTTTTGTTTCGGTTAATGTGCACAAGGCTGTATATTTTAGCAAATCTTGATTAGGTTGATATCAAAATATATACTGCTATTTGATGCCCATCTGAACCTTATAATTAGGCCGGTACCCTGATGAGGACCCAACCAAAAATTTTGTCCGCGCGAAATTTTCTGTTCCTCTAATATATATATCTTTTTCTCTATCATCTTTACGGATATTGAAAAGCAAACGAGTTACATACAATTAACGCCGATCAGACCCTGAACTAACACCAGTTCCGACGAATTGTTGTTCCCTCAAGCAGGCCCTGGTGCCATGAGTGACTATTGGGCCTCAGACATGATACAGACCTAAAGTTAAATACGTACATACGCCCATTGCAAAAGATGCAGAAAAATGTTTATTACCTGTTCTGCTCTAGTAAATAACTGACTTCTCGTGCTATCCTCTACGTTTATAAGAGCCGAAAACGGAGTACTGCTGTTATATTTGGACAGGAACTACACAATCTTCCCTTTCTAGTCGCGATCGAGTCCTAAAACATATCCGTCTCCTGTGTGACAATTTATTCTCCACTTTGCAAGCGCTCTCAGAAAAGTGATGTCGCCAAACCCGCACTGCTCTATGGCTATTTCCATGGAAAGTGCGCAAAATGAACAACAATTCCCCCAGTTTTAACTCTTCACGGCTAGTGCCCCTCATGACACGCACGTTGTTCCACTTCTTCTGCGAATAACTTCTCTGTGTAACCGAATCCGAGGAGGATGTTTCTCTATCATTGCAATCTTAATCTGTTAAAATGCAGGGTTAACCGTTATCTTCTTCACATATCCGCATAAATTGTGCCTCTTGCACTGTAACCATCTATCTTGAGTGGCTCTTGGGTAAACTGTAGTGTAAATAGAAAGACAATATGCACAAACTCACTCAGATGACAGAGTCAAGGCTGACATCATAGAATTTCAATCGTAAATTTATATATATTATGATTTTGAATAGGTTCTGGCCGATTTTTAATGAAAAGTAATGTTTTATTTACAAAAATTAGTAAGAAACATGTCACTGAAAGTATTGTCCATCGCTAACCACTTCTTTTCCCCATGTTTCTTGCTGCAGTTGAATTCCACGTCGGAAAAACGACACGTCTTTTGAGGCTAACCACGAGTTGACCCATTTTTTGCCCTCTGCTCAGCCAGACCATGTTCCATCGATCGAAACAAGTGATAAACGGACGGGATAGTGTCTGAGGAATACAGCAGGGAAGGTTAGAAGTTCCCATTTAAGCATTCCCCAATATGTTTACACCCGTTTTTTCAACATTTGGTTTAGCGGCCGTTTTTTCTTCAATGCTCGGCTCAAACGCATTAAGTATAGACGATGGCGATCTCCCGTAATTGTTTCGGTTGTTTTATGAATCCCACCCAATGTAGTGCGGAAGCATCGAACCATGGATATATGGTTTAGCCGCCGATTTTAATGTTATCGTATCGTAGTCTATTCACTTTTCATTGCCGGTCACAATACAATGCAATACTTCTTTCACTTTTCTGCCGTGGAAACGGTTCTTCCTACGTTACAAGACGCGTTCGAATATAGGCTTCAGCTCGTACGGCACTCGATGCCTTTGCTCTTGAAACATTCCTAATGCTTTTAAACCTTTTGAAACTGTTGCGGGATCAACTCGTAATGATTCTGCAAGTTCACTTTGCGAATGACATGAGTTTTTGTGAAGTAATGCCTCCAATTCCTTGTTTTCAGACTTATTCGTTGTGTCAGAGCGTTCTTTACATAAGAATAATATTCTCGGGGGTTCCACTTTGGCTCCTCCCCTCTGGGTGGCCGAGAGTAAACGCTATTTATTTTGCTCGTCCTCCGTCCTTCAACTATACCAGTACATCCTCATGCGGCAATTTGCTGCAAAATGGCCCTCATGGTCACATACTTAGCACCTCATTCCAGTTCGTCTGATACGGGCCACCATCCTTTTAACTACTGAGGTAACCCTTCTTACTTCTTTCCCTTCTTCCGGTTCCTTTTGGATTAGAGATGCTGGGGAACCCCTGTTAAGTCCGCACCATCTAGTTCTGTGGTCCTTTTCCCCACACCTGGTGCACTTATAATCATTGAAGTCGGGAGGCATCCCCTCTTCGTCGGATTAATTCATTGTCCTTCATGGCCACAGGTCCAGCAAACAAAGCTGTATCTACCCGGCGTAGGTTCATAAAACCTATACCTTCTTCCAAGATTTTCTTCCCTAAACTTTTCACTCCCTACCGAAGAGCGTCGAAAACTGCCCTCTTGCTTGCCTGCCTCACAAATCGAACTCTACTCTGGATTTTTGTTTTTGGCCTATCCCAAACTGCAGTGCTGTCTCTTGCTAGGGATATCGCAACTAATAAGTTCAGGGCCCCTCTTTTAGGAGATCGTGGTGAATACGCTCCTCCCTGAGCGCTTCTACATACAGGTCGGCGAACGGGGCCTGCATCACCGCATTTGCCTTTACCTTTTCGAGTAATTCTATTCCGGCCAGCTTTTCTGTCCTAGCCTCAACACTCCAAGGGTCTCATCCCACAATTGTTACTTTGAGGAGTGTCCTCATGGCCCATATTGCCGTTCCCTCATCGCAAACTTCTTTGTGACCCTCTCTTTTACCTTTTTCTATGGCATATATGAATCCCCCAATAGAAGCTGCCTGTGAACTCCGAGGCCTTCTCTTTTACAACATTCTATGCCATATAGAGGATATCACTGTTTGAAAGTCCCAAAACAACTTGCTGAATTTGTTTGATATCGGACCGGCCGAATCAGGGCTGCTTGTTATTAACGGGCTAGGTCAGTCCAAACTTGTGAGGGGACCGTATATTGTTGAAACACAATCTGATTTCCCGGTTCCCGGTAGTCAGCAAACGGAATATAATCAGTACAACACGACAACAACACGAATGTAGATTTATGTATATTTATATCCAATTTATGTACACACTATAAACAAGATCAAAACTAGGTGACGCACAAAATAACTGGCTGGTAATTTAGTATCACAATACCACTTTATTAGTAATTGCTCTCAGGAATGATGGCTTGCTCAATCGGCTCTAGAAGCTGACCGTTTTCAGATTGACCCTCTTCTGCAAAATCACAGTCTCAATTCTTTAGTTTTGCCTTCCTCCTCAGTTTTACTGAAAAGGCACAAAAGCGAGGCGGTAAAGGTAGCTACGGAAATTCAGTTTGTCTGAGTCTTTGGCTCTTCACCTGTTATGGTGAAACAAATCTATTCCTTAAATAATGGATGCTCCCTCCTATATTAATAAGAGTTAACAAGAAGTTAACGGAGGAAATACTTGGGAAGTTCATGGAAGTTCTTTAAACTTTCGATTATAGTTCAGTAGAACTACTAGGCAGTTGATATTAGTCGGCAGTTAGCCAAATACTAAGGAGTCAGTTTTCAGTGAAAGATTACCAAGTTCCTAACATTTTGGGTACGTTAAGTCGATTAGCAACCGACATCGCACGATTATAACCTTCAGAGCGAAAACTACTCCGCAACATCACCGCAGAGGGGAAGGGACTTGCTTTCTTTTGTTTCTTTTGAGTTAAGATCCTTTTCGTATATTTTTCTCATTGTTATCAAGTTTTGTGAATATTTTTGATAACGACTGTCTCTCTAGGATTAATAAATTCAATTGAACTTAGATAAATAAGCAGAATGTAAAACCTGTAGCGTTTTGTTTAGCCATCTAATGAAATGTCCGTCTAATGAAACAATATTGAATCTATTCGCGATTGAACTGATATTCATGTTCTTGGTAATAAAGATCTGGAAATTAAACTGTTACTGCTGTAGCTATTTTTCAATTCGTTGTGGCCTTTACACCTAAGAATTTAGCCTTAATAAATCCATACTTGACAAATGTGCTAAAATGGTATCCACCTAGAAGAATGTCGCATTCATTTTGTTTCAGTTTGTCATCGATCATTTAATTCAAGATTCCAGCTCATCATCCACTGAATCACGGCAAAGGTAAAAAATAAAAATAAAAATAAAAATAAAAAATAAAATACAAAAACAAAATAAATCTTATTCCTAAAAGTATTATTGATTTTTTGTGGGGATGGTTTCTTTCTTTATTCAATCTGTTATGTATTTTTCATTACTCACTAGGTAAATCGATAATGGATTGGAATCTGTTTGCTGAAAGGCGAGACACCTACAGTGTATACGCAAAGGGCATCGTCCAAAAAGCAAAGCACCCCATGGGATCGATGACTTCCGCCAAGTTAATGGCAAACGGAGACATATACCCTTTTCCTCTTGGGATTTCCAAAGAGATCGTCTATCAAAAAGACGTTTTCGTTTCGTTTGATGATTTTCGAGGTCGGGGGGCGATAATAAAAGTAGGAAACGCAAACAAAGAAATGATTCACTCTGGGTTTATGTTTATAACGTTGGTTAAAAATAACCTCTCTTTCTTTCTGTCTCTTTCGCTCTCTCTCTTTTTCTCTCCCCTATACTATATATAGTCATCCGCAGACAGATCTGTTTCGCTGTATCACAGCTCATCAGTACGTTTAGACTCCGATTGCTTTTAACCCAAAATTGAAACCCGACCGAATTGGCGTCAGTCGGCGATTCTACCTCTTGGCTATGGGCGCTCGGGAGAAGAAGGTAGACTTTTGAGCGCGTATATCATCATTATACACGCCCAATAGCCAGAGTGCTCTAATTCATTATTGAATGAGCGATGCGTACATGCCAGATTAGCTACTGTTTTTCAAAGTCTCCCATTTTTCCAGAGTGCTCAATCAGGGTGTGAGAGCATATATATATATATATATATATATATATATATGTGTGTGTGTGTGTGTGTGTGTGTGTGTGTATGGGTGTGTGTGTGTGTGTGTGTGAGAGAGAGAGCGTATATATATATATATATATATATATATATATATATATAGTGCGATGGGTAAATTGCAAAAATGGAAATAATCCTGACACTTCATTTTGACAAATATACTTACGTTGTATGGGTAGGTATTAGAAGGCTATCACAATACGTTTAGTATAATAAAGGAAGGTAAAAAGGTGTTGGGTATTACCTATTTATTATTCATTAATATTTCGTGATCAGAATCTCATCTTCAGAAGGATAGGAGAGCTTGGTTTCACGTCCGTCCGCCGGTTGACCGTGACTTGATATATACTTACCAAAATACCACAAAACATATTGAAATATTAAAGAGTCAATTTATTCAATAAAATCGACATTTGTTTCTACAACAACATCAAGAGCTATTTCGAAAACTCCTGCAACTCTTCTGGACTATCTCCTTGTTGAATGTGGAGACTGCATCCATAATCCTTGTCTTCAGTTCATCTTGGATGATACAAGGAGATTTGTTACTCTCTTGCTCAACTGCGCTACGCAATAATCAAGGGGATTTTCGTCTGGGGAGTTAGGTGGCCAGTTTTAAGGGTTGATGTGATGGCAGAAATTGTTTAACAACCATGTTTTCTGCTTGCATCGCATAATGCAGAGTCCTTTTGTCAACCATATGGTCTTGACCAAGAGCAGTACTATCTCTCCAAGTCACTTGCTGTAGGCTTCCATGTTGAGAGTGAAGCCCCGTCGGGAGAAGAAAGGAGAAATGAACATCACTAGTGATCACCCAAAAGATCTTTGCAATTAAACTCATCCAATGCTTTCCAAATCCTATTATCTGTTGTAAGATTGACACAAAAGCACTCTTAGATGTTCGTATTAAAGTTTAAAGCGTGAATGCCAATCAAAATAACATGGTTTTTCAAAATTGCTGGCGTTATGAATCACGACATGGTGCTCTTTTTTTTCACAAACAGTGCCCATCTATCTATCTATCTATCTATCTATCTATCTATCTATCTATCTATCTATCTATCTAAACCTGTTCATTATCTATCTATCTATCTATCTATCTATCTATCTATCTATCTATCTATCTATCTATCCCAGTCTGTTCATATCTATCTATCTATCTATCTATCTATCTATCTATCTATCTATCTATCTATCTATCTCATCTATTCTTCATCTATCTATCTATCTATCTATCTATCTATCTATCTATCTATCTATCTATCTATCTAAGCCTGTTCATTATCTATCTATCTATCTATCTATCTATCTATCTATCTATCTATCTATCTATCTAAGCCTGTTCATTATCTATCTATCTATCTATCTATCTATCTATCTATCTATCTATCTATCTCATTCTGTTCATATCTATCTATCTATCTATCTATCTATCTATCTATCTATCTATCTATCTATCTTTCTATCTATCTATCTATCTATCTATCTATCTATCTATCTCATTCTGTTCATATCTATCTATCTATCTATCTTTCTCTCTATCTATCTATCTATCTATCTATCTATCTATCTCAGTCTGTTCATATCTATCTATCTATCTATCTATCTATCTATCTATCTATCTATCTATCTATCTCATTGTGTTCATATCTATCTATCTATCTATCTATCTATCTATCTATCTATCTATCTAAGCCTGTTCATTATCTATCTATCTATCTATCTATCTATCTATCTATCTATCTATCTATACCTTTCAGTTAACCTGATACTTATAACCGTTTCTCAAATTTAAACATTTCCCTTATAAAAATAAATTACTACATAACAGTCAAAACACGAGCAAAAAAAAAACAAAACAAAACAAAAAAAAAGAGACAAAAAACTCCCTTAAAAATGGCTACAGAAATGTCCAAAATTCTTTGTGACAATTTTTATATTATTTAACCTCTACAAAACGGGAGCTGAAAAACGATAAAAAGTTAATTAAATTTTCCTTGTCTGCTGTATTAAATGAAAGAGTTTCAAAAGAAAGGTTGCAATCCACACACACACACACACACACACACACACACACACACACACACACACATATATATATATATATATATATTTAGGGTGCGGCAGAAATATCTCCCACACTTTGTATTTAGTTAATTGCACTTTGCTATCGGCCATCTTTTGCCCTATAACACTTACAAGAAAACTGAGGCAACCAAACTCAATTATCGATGACGTCACAACTCTATCGACTGAGAGTAAAACTCGGGACTATGACTAGAACAATCTTTTGATAGAAACTAACGTTGTGAAACGTTTTTGGGTTCTGTTTAGGTAATGTAGGCTTTGAGCCCTTTACTAGGTAGGTAGGTGCTTGCCTTTAGCTCTTTTTATTTTTCTCACTATTGTTCGTGTTCAAATCTTTCTTTTATGTAAAATTATTTAGGTTTAACAAGTTTTCCGTTGGTTCCAGCGATTGTTTTGATTTTCTTTAATACATATTGTTTTAGTGCAAAGAAACTTACTTTAATTGTAAGACATTTTTCATCAAAAAATCCACTTCCGATGAGTGAAGATTCAACGGTGTTCTCATGAAACTTCGAAGTCGTCATGAACCTGCTCAGTTTAAATGACAGATTCTTTGCGCTTAAACTATCAACGCTCTATCTCAACCCCAATATTGAGCACTTTCTGAGGTAAAACCTGCTGGTCAAAATAAATTTTACTAGTTAAAACCAACAATCTTGGAACCGAACATTATATATATATATATATATATATATATATATATATATATATATATATATGTATGTTCAGTCCGTAAACGGCGATGATGATCCAACAAGATCAAATTAATATAAAATATTAAGTGTTATATATATAGAGAGAGCTCAATGGATATTATCCAGAGCAATATGATATTTATAAAAGAAAACTCAACACGTCATTTAAATTGGTTATAAATTATAATTAATTTCAATGTGCTTAATTAGCTCATTTCATCAAACCACACAATATTCCTTCCATTTGGTACAATGAATTTTGCCGGAATAAGCATTTCCTTTAACTGAACAAAAAGATAAACAAATAAATAAAAGGAAAAAAAGAAAAAGAAAAGAGAGTCAGGACAGAGGTATTGGACTCACATCAGCTGGGGGTATTCAGACCAGTTTTGAAGATGCTGACCGCTTAGTCATTAACTGCTTATTTCTAATTCCATGGATACGTACATATGTGCAACCCCACCAATTAACCCACCCATGTACGCTAATTTATATCCATATACACATATGCGCACACTTCCCCCCATATACATATAACTGTGACTGTGTTTATGCTTATACCTACTTACTACTTTTTTCATGTCTACATACAGATCGTGCGTTCGTATACTCACATATAGACATTTTATAAAGATGGGATTTCCGCACATATAAAATGTTTCTATATATAAGTATGTTAGTAATTCTTACGCATACTCCCAAATTACGTATATATTTTCATACTTACATACATCTTCATATCCATACGTATATATACTCAAAAATGTATTCTTCATAAATACAGTTATCTATTTATATCCACATACAATTATTGTGTTCACACACTCGCAATTTTATGAGGAGTGGATGCACACATGCATACACACCCATATATATATATATATATATATATATATATACAAGCAACTTTTTATATACCCCTATACATAAAGACAATGTACGCCTGTGTACACTTATCTATCTATTTTTAACTCCCAAACGAGCTGGTATATTTTCTTTTCATACTTAACAAACTTCATGTCTTAACAAACTTTATACTTATATATATACTAGCAGTATAGCCCGGCGTTGCTCGGGTGGAATGATAGCTTTAAAACTAATCCATGGTCCTGAGAGCTCAGACTGTTTGGACGTTGGCACAAAAAACAATAGTTGTTTCCAGTTAAAGTGAAACCGTAGACTGAAAGAATAATGAATGGATGTAAGTCAAACTTTGATTTCCTGGTATCGATATCAAATAAGTTTTTTCGTCGTAAACTGAATTTTGAAGGCTAAATAAATCCCCAGAGTAAATGGTATCATGGCTGAGACTAAGAACTACAATTACACCTACTTAGAGCCAAATCCGAAGCAAAAACTAAAATAAAAGGGCTGAAAAACTGATTTTGATCAGACCCGGTAATATATTGGGGTATCGATTTCCAGTATCGGAGTCAAATAAGTCATCCAAGGATGGAAATGCAACCTTGAAACTTCTGAATATCGTTTCTTATGTTTTTATCTATGAGTGTATCAATTTGATTAAAATCGGACCACTCCTTCTATAACTTGATTTTTTCGGTTATCCATTTTCGATATTTATTGGGGTAACTCGACACAAAACTAAGCTAAGAACACTTGCAGATGCTTCTAGTACAACGGTGGAAACTTTCAAGAAAATCGGTTCAGCCGTTTCGGAGTCTATAGGTAACGGGGACACAGACACAGACACAGTTCCATTTATAAATGAGTTTATATATATATATATATATATATATATATATATATATATATATATATATATTACTTTCAAGAAAAAACTTTTAACGTGAAAGAGATTAGATTTTAGTGTAAAAAATGCTCAAGGAAAAGTCAAGATAATTAAAGCCTCAGATGGAAAAACGTGCCATTTAGACAAGAATAGAAAAAAAGTTTTAAAATCTGCCCAATCCCATCAAGACAATCAACACCCCAACTTAACAGAACTAAAATATTGAATATAGTGAACTAGTAGTAAGGAGCTACTAATGCTACACCAAAATAGAAAATTTATGGCTATTTTTACATCTTGACTAAATTTGGCTATCGTTCTCAATCGATGCCAACAACCCTGTGTTTTTTACCATCTTACACTATACTGAATTTTAAATATTCCCGAGTTGTGTTCCTGGCATTCCGGTGGCCTGACGATTGTACATACAGGCATGAAATTCGAGTCGCGGCCGGTTTCAGGTTTCGGGAACGACAAAAATTGCTGATTATATATATATATATATATATATATATATATATATATATATATAAGAATGCGGTGTAGAGATAAAAGAATTCAAAGGAGTATCCTGTACATATAGTGGTAGGATAACTCTCTAAGAGAGCTCAAAATATATATGTATATAAATACATGTACAGCAAATATAAGTAAAAATGAAGATAGACACGTTATTCCATGGTAAATCGAAAGTGTGGGTCTATTTCAGGCGAACTATCATCAGCTTCCGTCTTTATGGCATAAAAGATTTTACACGAATTAAATTAAAATCTTCTGTACAATAAAGACGGAAGCTGATGATAGTTCGCCAGAAATAGACCATACTTCGGATTTATCATGGAATAACGTGTCTATTTTTATTTTTACTTATATTTGCTGTACATGTATTTATATACATATATATTTAGAGCTCTCTTAGAGAGTTATCCTACCTTTTTTTGTGTCACTTTATGTTTACCATGAAATACTGTGTCTGCCTTATCTATCTATCTATCTATCTATCTATCTATCTATCTATCTATTTATTCTCAAAGTATTGACGAATGATTGCTATAAATATATTTAAGATTAATTAATTCGATAAAAATTTGCCTGGCACGATAGAGACCGACGTTCTAATTATGGTTTATGTATTAGGAATAAAGGCTTCTACAGAGACTAGAAAGTTTTAACTCATAACCTTCCGGTGATAGTTTAAACTGACCGCTTCGTTTTCTATATATTGTAACCATCTTGCTTAATGTTCCTGATTTTGGATAACAGCTTAGTAATTTTGCAACATATTTCAGCAAAATTTTCCGTTTAAAAAAACAGAGTTTATATTTATAATTTAGAGTCGTGAACACCAAAATGTGTCACAATTGACTGAAACCAGAAGGATATATTGCCTTTCATTTTTTACGATCTATCATCGCATTTTCTTGATGTTCGATGAAATTACAGACATTTTCCAATATATTTGAGTGAGATTTTTATCTTTCAAAACTACTGTTTACAATTATAGTTTAGAAAATTTGAGGGGTAAAATAATGACAAATCATTACCTGACGTCAGGGGTCGGGGCGGATATTGATCTAAAACAGAGGCTGTTTTATACGCCGACAAATACGGCGAACACTTCAAAATTACAAGAAAATATGCAAAACTATATTCTGAGTAATTTTGTCTGTCATAAATTGGATCAAATTTTGGCGCCCGAATTGTTGAACTGAAAAAATACTTCGCTTCACAAAATTGATTATTCACCAGAATATTTCGAAATTACGTTTCATTATGAAATGTATTTTCGGACAAAATTCTACACGCTTCCAATTCTAAATAAAATATTATTTTCAAAGCATATATATATATATATATATATATATAAGGAACGAAGAAAATATTAACAACGTCCAAAACATTAATCTAAAATAGTGCTCAATAAAGAAATAGAGTTATGAATATGTATTATAAATTATAAACTTTTGGCGTTCTTTGAAAAGATGGTGAAATCATTTACATAGATGTAGGAGTTATTTAAATAATGTAGGAAAAATTATTTAAACTTAATAAAAAATTGAAATTAAAGGACAAAATGTTTTGTTAAAGTAGAATTTCAACTTAAATTTTAAAACAAAACTTTAGATCACAATTTGTTGTATGAATTAAACATAAAATTAGAGTTAAAAAATAACATAAGGGGAGAGATCATACAGTTAGAAGTGAATATCACGGTACTAAGATTAATAGTATAAAAGGTTTATCGTTGCTAGAGGAGGTGAATTTTCCATTTTTTTACTACCGGATAAAACATTGTCCTTTCAATGTCGAAATAAAATGTACTCTTAGTAGTAGATTGTAATTTGAAAATGTTCTAAACTATAATTTAATCTATCTATCTATCTATCTATCTATCTATCTATCTATCTATCTATCTAATATATATATATATATATATATATATATGTATGTATGTATATATATTTTCTAAACATATACTGTTAAATATAAGAGACAATGAATGTCTATTATGTTTAATCATGAGCCGTTCTAAACATCGTATTTTCGCTTTAATTCTCCACATTTGGATAATTTTTTATTAAGTTTATGATTCATATTTGCCATATTCAAAGAGGTTACAAGGGCGTTAACACAAAAACATTCACCATCAACGACGATTTTATCTTGTGTTGAGATAAAACTCCGAAAGTTTAGAACCAGCTTAATAAAAATTATCCAAATGTTAGAGAATATGTATCTTTATTTTCAGCGGCTCATGATTAAGCATAATTGACATTCATTGTCTCTTATATTTAACAGTATATGTTTAGAAAAGTATCTGCAACCTCGATACATTATATATATATATATATATATATATATATATATATATAAACATGCAAAAGTTTTTCCTACATTCAAAGATGATCATCTGTTGCTTTATTATGAAATCAAACCTTAATTAACATACATGTCAATTTAGAATTGATTTTTTAAAAATCATTCGTCTTTAAAATATCCCTGAAGAAGCACATTAAAGTGATACATGTAAGAATACTTTACTTACTCTATTCATACTATCTGTTCTTTACTTACTCTGTTCATGCATATATATATATATATATATATATATATATATGTGTGTGTGTGTGTGTGTGTGTGTGTGTGTGTGTGTGTGTGTGTGTGTGTGTGTGATATAATAAATATACATACGAAGGTAAACACATGCATAATATTATGTATAATATTATTAATAAGGTGTTAAGAAAATAATGTTCAATTAAGCATAAAGAGATCTAATATATATATATATATATATATATATATATATATATATATATATATATATATATTGTTTATTATAAATTATAGTTTAGAACATGTACAAATTATTATCCACTACAAAGTGTACATTTTGTTTCAACATTGAAAGAACAATGTCTCATCAGGTAGTGTGGAAAGAAATGGAAATCTTTTTCTTATATATGGCTAATTGTGTGTGGGATGTATTGGGGTGAGAGTTAGGGAAATCAGTCTTGTAAGTTGTTCGTTAGAATTTTGAGTGAAAAGAGGGAAGAGGTAGATGATAGAGTTGATTAATGAAACGTGTCGAAAATTTTTAGACAGATTGAACATTATTTGAAAAGATATTGTCTTTTATAGCTTCATGGCTATTTCTCTTCGGGTTTAGTAAAAGGGGAAAATAAGGAAATGTATAAAGGGTGGGGAGGAGTAGGAGGAGATGCGATGAAGTGGGAATAGTAATTACCATTTTGTGAACCTATCTTTATTATGGAATTGTACAACAATACAATATTTTTGTATTTAAAATTAGTTTTTATAATTAATCTATTTTTGTATATTTAACCTTAATTTAAAATTTATCTATTTGTTGTAAAGTTTTTTTTTTCATTATACAAAGGGGGGATTTATTTTTTAAAAAAGTTATCCTTTTTTCGGCTTTATTTTTACCTAGTTCGTCAGTGATTATTTTTCTTATGTACTTTTTGGTTATATGCATGTTATTTAATTTAGGTTTTATCCATTTTCTAATGTGAATAATTTACAATGTCTATGTATATGACATTAATTTCGTTGCGTTTATTTAATAAATTTTTATTTTTAAGGGATCTAATAATAAATAGTTTTTCATATAAGCATAATGAACAGGGTTCATTTAAGGACTTACATGTTTTAGCTTCTTTTAGGATTTTCTACTTTATTGTGGGTGTTTTTTTTTTGTTTCCTTTAGGTACCAAATGTAATAAAACTGAAGGGAATGAAGGGAAAATGATAAGATCAGATTAACGGGAGGTAAAACATTAAGGAAGGGAAACAAACAAGGGAAGAATAGGAATGAGGAAAAAGGAAGAAGGAAAAGAGTTCAGCAACTATTATATCTATTTTATTTTTGTTGCGAAATTTAAAAAAAATTTTTTTCACTTTAACAATTCAGTAGATTTATAAAGGAATTCATATTTTAAACGAGGATGAGAAAGAACGGTCGTGGATATATATAGAAAAATTATGTACATGTTCTAAAATATAATTTATGATAAATATTCACAGCTCTATATATTACATATCGAGCACTGTTTTAAATTAATGTTTTCGACGTTGTAAGAATTATTTCTTTTTTCTTCGTTCTGTATTCACTCGGATATATATATATATATACTAGCAGTATAATCTATGGCCCTGGAGCTCAGACTGTTTGGACGTTGGCACGAAAGACTAAAATGCAATAGTTGTTTCCAGTTAAAGCTAAACCGTCGACTGAAAGAAAAATGAATGGATTTAAGTCAAATTTTGATTTCCTGGTATCAATATCAAATAGGTTTTTCGTCGTAAACTGAATTTTGAAGGCTAAATGAGTTCTCTAAGTAAATTCTATCATGGCTAAGACTAAGAACTACAATTATACCTACTTAGAGTCAAACCCGAAGCAAAAACTAAAATAAAAGGGCTGAAAAAAATACAGATATACAGGCAAATAAACAGACACAGACACGAACATCTATATATATATATATATATTATTGATATTCTGCACTATTGTACGAACTGCAACCTTGAAACTTCTGAATATCTTTTCTTATGTCTTTGTCTATTAGTGCATCAAATTTGATTAAAATCGGACCACTACTTGTATAACTCGATTTTTTCGATTATCGATTTTCGATATTTATCGGGGGTACCTTGACACAAAACCTAGCTAAGAACACTCGCAGACGCTTATAGTACAACTGTGTAAATTTTCAAGAAAATCGGTTCAGCCGTTTCGGAGTCTATAGGTAACGGATACACACACGCACCCACACACACATAGACAAAGTTCCATTCATAAATAAGTTTAGCTTTAGATATATATATAAAGAGAGTGAGATAGTAAGGGAGAGAGAGAGAGAGAGAGAGAGAGAGAGAGAGAGGATGTAAAAAAAGTATTAGCAATTTCTCCACAACATATCGTTAGTCACACTGCCTTCTGCTCATGTGTGCCTATAGTTGGTACTGTTTTGGTCACATGATCAAATTTTGAGCTTGACCGCAACAGTATTCTTGCTCCTTTTACTACAGTGTAAACATGGATGCTCCGATAGAGTGTGCACCGGAAATTATTTATTTATGCTTTATATTTTGTTAGGATTTCTGTTTTTGGCTTGCTTTAATATTATACTCGCTTTCCTGAACCGTAATATATTTATTTTCGCGAGGATCAATAGAATTTCTTTAAACTGAGCAGACCCCGAAGAGAATGCGGAATTTAATTCTGACAAAAACTACAGCGACCGATCTAGTCATTTATTACAGGCTAATATCTTTTGTTCCTGTTTTCATTCATTATTTTCTTTCTTCCCTTCATAAATATTTGTAATATTCAATGTCCTGTGTTTTTATGACCAGATTAATCGAATGGTGCTGGCAGATTCGAAAACATCTAAAAGTGACATCTAGCGGCTGGAAAGCATTTTAAAAATGGGAGATAAATACACGCGTTTAAGAACGTTATACACATCACCTCCCAGGCCTTGGTCTTTTAGATGTTGACGTAGATTTTTATCTCTTTTCTTTCTTATTCGTTTGCCTTCCTTCCCTCTGTTTTTTAAGATAAAATTCACGTCGAGTAAGTCATATAAACAAATTTATCGATATATTTATAAGAAGCTGCCTGCTCTGTTGCACACGTATCTTGGAATAGACAAAGGCGCCGGCACACAGTGTTCAAGACGGCGTAAAAGCCAGGAGATAAAATGTTGATTTTCAAAGTAAAGGTAAATGAAACAAAACCACCCTGTCTTCTTGTATGCTTTACGTTACTTCGGCACGTTGTCGATCATTGGACCTCCACTTAACCCTATCCCTTGTCGATCTAATCTGGTTTCTCTCCCAAACACCGCTCCGCTTTACACTTGTTTCCGCCCATCAAGATTTTCGTGTGTTGTTTTCTCTTTTCTTTCTTTCCATCTATCATTTGAGCTTTAGATTATCTAAGGCCCCCTTCTTCATTCAGTCAGTTAAGTGCCATACGTGATACACGCTTTGGGCGATCATGTCTCTTTCGAGACATGACTGACTGGGTAGAAGATTATCCCATAGTAGGTTGCCATTGCATTCTGCGGTAGACTGGTGAATTATATTATTATATTAATAAGTAGTAATTTAGGGGGATTAGTTTATGACTTCATGATAATAGAAAACCGATCCCCCACTTTATGCACAATAGAAGTTTTAATTGTCTTTCCAACTATTCAGTCGTCAATCAGTTAAGTGCCATACGTGATACACGCTTTGGGCGATCATGTCTCTTTCGAGACATGACTGACTGGGTAGAAGATTATCCCATAGTAGGTTGCCATTGCATTCTGCGGTAGACTGGTGAATTATATTATTATATTAATAAGTAGTAATTTAGGGGGATTAGTTTATGACTTCATGATAATAGAAAACCGATCCCCCACTTTATGCACAATAGAAGTTTTAATTGTCTTTCCAACTATTCAGTCGTCAATCAGTTAAGTGCCATACGTGATACACGCTTTGGGCGATCATGTTTCGTAAGAGACATGACTGACTGGGCAGAAGATTATCCCGCAGTAGTTTGCCATTACTTTTTGCGGTAGACTGGTTGCCAGCAAAGGCTATAAAACCCAATCTGTCCTATTGTTTAACCCATAACTGGCGGGAAGAGACGGATTAATACTTCTCCCAAGGGTATTTGTGCGGAAGTGAATGCAAGGAATTCAACTGGAATTCGAACTCGGCAACCCGATTTGGTGGATTTTGACAACTGGATTTTGTTAGTGGGTTCGTGCCACTTGTCATAATTTTTATTTATTTCTGAGATGAGTAACTTTCAACAATCTTGGAATTATTTCGAACTTTTTGTTCTCATCTTGGTTGATATAATGTTATAATAGACACAGCGTTTCGACCAAGTACCCTCTGGTCATCATCAGGTGTCCATATAATGTAGAGTATCTCGTTGATTATTGCGAAATATCCTGTGACACTGTGTCTATTATGACACTTATATTAACTAAGATGAGAAGAAAAAGTTCGAAATAATTCCAAGATTATTTCTAATACTGATTTACAAATCAAGCTGGGTTTTTCACAGTTCAAGACTGCTTTTCAAATAGCCTCGCCGAACCTCGATCTTAAATCGATCTAATGCATGGTGTCCAACCAGAGCAGAAATATTTAAATTATAAAGACTATGCAACTAGTTAATTGATATGCAACTAATGTCTCCAGATCTTAAAAAAAGACTATCCGACTTCCGTTCCCATAAGGCTGGTGGTACAGAAATTTACTAACAAAATCCACTTTATTTGAAGACTTCCAACAGCCTCAACAACTAAAATTGTGAGCACAGGTAACTCGAAGAGAAAGTAATGATATAATTCTGGTATTGACTTTCTACACTACTTCTGAAAAGCAAGGTTGTTTTAAATGGACAAGAGTCCAGATCCTTTCATATCCACGCAGAAACCCCTCGAGGCTCTGTCTTAAGGCCTAAACATTTTCTGATCTTCATCAATGATCTTCCTGATGCAATCTGTTCACATGTAGGTATCTATGCATATGACACCATCATTTTCTCCCGTCTCAATAAGCGATCTGTCAATGTAAACCTGGCTGCTGTCCTTCAAAAGTACCTCTAATCTGTGATTGAATGAGATAAGAAATGGCTTGTATATTTTAAAGCCCCCCATAACGAAGCTGCTCTCATTTAACCACCATAGAGAAACTTTTGCATCTACCACCAGAAAGGATGACTTTAGTCTTCTAGAGAGCAGCATATTGCACCTTTTTGGCCTCACTTTACCCCAAATGGAATAACTACAGCAGATCCATAATACAACAATTCTAACCCCTTCTTGCCAAGGATAAATTTATTATGATATTTGTAACTATTTCTTTATTATACGAACATTTTCCTTGAATTATTATTTTTTGTTTGTTTTATGCATGCGTTTTCTGCGACAGCTACGTGTGACCTCGTGAGTAAAGGCCAAATAATTGGCCTGCTCTCAGCTTCGAAATTGTAGGACATCAACTGTCTGCCATGTGAGGTTATGCGTAGGAATCTCCCGCGGCCCGTTACTAATTTTTTTTGCTGGTTCCCAGCACGTGTAAGAGCAAAAAGGTCTGTGTCTGTCAACTACTCAGCACTGTGTTTCCGAAACCAGCACTAATGAAGAAAATTGGTCCTCTCGCTAAATATCGGGCCATTTGTTGATCACGAATCATTTTGATTCGTATTCAATAACTCAATCCACGATCTTCGTCAGAATCGATGTTTTTTTTTACAGTTAGGAAGCGGGATTCTATTCATAATATAAATACCGTGTCATATCGATCCCTGATTTAATGAAGGTTATTTAACTTCATATCCGTCAGTTATGTGCCATACGTGATACACGCTTGGGCGATCATTTCTTGTAAGAGACATGACTGACTGGGCAGGAGATTATCCCGCAGTAGGTTGCCATTGTTTTCTGCGATAAGGTGGTTGCCGACCAAGGCTATAGAACCCAATCCGTCCTGTTATTTAATCCATAACTGGAATGAAGAGACGGATTAATACCTTTCCCAAGGGTATCTGCGCGTAAGTGAATGCAAGGAATTCAGCTGGAAATCGAACTCGGCTCCCCGATTTCTCGTTCCGAGCCGATATCCAATGCACCACAACGCACATAACTTCATATATAAATGTCAAATTTGACTTTCTGCCCGGGTCGGTGATAACTACGTACAACTTATTATATTTCTTTTACTTCAAAAGAATTTTACTTCTTTCTTTAATGATATTTTTGCGAAACAAATATATAAATATTATCTTTTTTGATTTCCAATTTTTATGACTTCGCCACTTACACAAAGGAAGATAATATGTCTATCAGCCAGTTAAGTGCTATACGTGATACACGCTTTGGGCGATCATGTCTCAAAAGAGACATAACTGAATGGGCAGAAAATTATCCCGCAGTAGTTTGCCATTGCTTTCTGCGGTAGACTTGTTGCCAGCCAAAGCTATAGAACCCAATTTGTCCTATTATTTAACCCAGAAATGAAGGGAAGAGACGGATTAATACCTTTCCCAAGGGTATTTGTGCGTAAGCGAATGCAAGGAATTCAACTGGAATTCGAACTCGGCTCCCTGATTTGTCATTCTGAGTCGACATTCACTGCACCACAATGCACATCCAGATAATAAGTACTTCTCTTAAATCTTATCATTAGGCATTTTCTCTTACACTAATTTAAAAGTTTATATAAACCAGCGTTATTTTTTCGAAAACGGATAGTCTCCTGGGGTGTTTACACACTCCAATAAAAAATGCTTGTAGTGTTACAATTATGTAAAATATTATCGTACCGCTAAAAAAACAGGTAATCTTCTTTACAATATACATTAAATCAAAACTTGAATTAAAGATATAAATATTCAATGAAAGGAAAATAATAATACATATGTTGCATAAATATGTTGTAAATTGTAAGTGATGCACACCCATTCAGTAAAAGCGAAAATTTTTATTTCTAAAAAATTAGCAGCAATATATTTCCATGAATCGACATAAGCTAAATTCATAAATCAGTCAGTGTTGTACGTGATACACGCTTGGGCGATTATGTCACTTTCGGTCTATGGTTGATTAGGCCGAATATTTCCGCAACAGGTTACCATTTCTTTATGAGGTAGACTATAATTGCCAACCAAGGCTATAGAACCAATTCTGTCCTCCTATTCAACCTATAGCTTCAGAGAGAAGAGATGTAATCATCCCTTTCCTAAGGATATTTGCGTGTAAGTGAATGAAGCAAATCCAACTGGAATTTGAACTGGGTTCTCCGATTTCTCGTTCTGAGACGATATCCACTGCGCCACAAAAAGGACTGAAAGAGTAATACTACTACTAATACTATTACTACTACTACCAACATACAGGTTCGGGACTAGAAGCTTCCAGTTTCGCTATAGCCTGCTCCCGTCTTCCATTTTCTATCGCTGTTTAGCTTTGCAAACATTGATTGGAGGTAAAAAAAAATATTAGAGTAGAAGAAATTGATCATTAACAGAAAACCAAACCTTTTTTTTTAGAAAGGAAAGACCACCACTGGTGCGCATGGGGTTACAGTGAGAGAAAACAAACAAGGTACAGGCGATTTCGAAGAGAGGATAAAAGATGAATGGGAATGAAAGATATAGAAGATGGCAATTGACGTTGCATTTAAACGTTTTGCGATTATAGCTATCAGAGATGCAAGCAAATGGAAGTGAGTTCCACAAACGAGAAAAAGAAACTGTTTGAGCAGAAAAGACGGTTACATTCTAACTATTTAGACGGTAAAAGGGTGGGACCTTGATACCAATCTAGTACCACGCGTGCGTAAAACACGTCAGAGCAGTTGTCATGAAAATATTTGTAGAAAGCCAGAACAGAAAGTAATTGAAAGGTGAGATGCCAAGTCAGGATCGATTACATTGCAGATCCTTCTTTGCATTTTGTCGAGAACTTCAAGATGAAAAGCAGGAGAAACCGACCAGACATGACAACAGTATTCAATGCATTGACGAATGGTAAATTTATAAAGTTGCAAAATAGATTCTGAAGAGAAAAACACTTCCTATCCATTCACAGTGAAGTAACCTACCTAGCGTCTGTTCTATAAATACTTCCATGGCTTCTACTCCAACGAACTTAAGTCAATGGTGCCTTCGCAACAGGTGTTTACTCGTGCAACTAGACTGGCATCTGGGTCTCACCCATTCATAGTTAGATCAACCAAATGCAGATGAAAATTCTACTTTCCTGACGGCTACAATCTCCAGGAATTTAAATGCAAGGTCAATACTCATCTCTTAACTACTTGACCCTAATTCTTTCCACACCGCCCCGTACATCCTTTCCTTTCTCTCCACTTTTGCAACTGTCATTACACTTGTACTCCCATCCTTCTCTTGCTCCTTTCTAACTCGTTCGTCCTTCTCCTTAATCTCCTATCTTTTTCTCTTTGTAGCCCCCTGCACATCAGTCGTGATACTGCCTTGCTCGGGGTGATATGATTAAAAAAAAAGCAGTAGATGCACCTACAGAATCTATGTAGTCATTCCATTTGAGCTCGTTTGAAAGAGTGAGGCCAAGTAGGCCCACTGTGTTACTCTCTAGGGGATTAGGGTCATCCATTCTGTTAGTAGGCAGGAAATTTTCCCAAGGGTGTTTAAAGAAGTGCAACTGTGTATTAGAGGCATTAAAATTTACTTGTGGAGTGTGGTGTACATGTCAGTGAACCTACACCCACACCTGGTCACGGTACTGTTGACAATTGTTAATAAAAAATAAAAATCATTTATTGATCGATCGTTATCACGGGTTTAAATCCAATGCAAAATTTGGCATTTTAACACATCACACAATAAATTCCAAGCCTAACTAATAACGATTCTATTTGGCACGACTGTTACCCTTCCAGAATACAGATTTATCGGTGCCGGTGTAGTATGTAGCCTTCCTCTTTGATTCTGCTATAGTAACACATAACTCATAAAATCCTGGTCCTAACTAATAAAATAA
This sequence comes from Ascarosepion bandense, assembly GCA_037127315.1. Lineage (NCBI taxonomy): Eukaryota > Metazoa > Mollusca > Cephalopoda > Sepiida > Sepiidae > Ascarosepion > Ascarosepion bandense. The sequence continues at coordinate 551,012 of JBBBDQ010002224.1, forward strand.
CAACTTTAAGGCAAAATTCTGCTTTATTCATCAACATAGTCTTCTAGTATGATACACTGATTGCAACGCTTCTCTAACACATCGATGCGTTTTTTTTCTAGAACGATTTGTCTTTGGCCTCAAAATGCGTCTCGGTTTCCGATATCACTTTTTCATTAGAGCCAAATCTCTTTCCCTGGAGCATACTTTTGAGATTTGCAAACAGCCAGTACTAAGCTGGAGGCTAGATCTGTAGAGTAGGATGGATGCGGAAGCAATTTGAAGTGCAATTCATCTAGTTTTGCCATCGTTGCGATCGACTTGTCTTACATAGCATTGTTTTAGTGGAAGATCACATTTCTTCTTCTTCATTTGCGGCTGTCATTTAGTGATTTCTACCTTCAAATGCACCAATAATGCTATATAATATTTGCTATTGAGGGTTCTTTCTTTTTCACGGTAATCAATAAACAAAATACATTGCCCATCCCAAAACAAGGAGGTCAAAACCTTGCCTACTGATGTTTGCGTATTTGATCTCTTTGGACGACTTTCACCAGCTGCTGTTCACTCAGCTGACTGTCGAGTTGACTCTGGAGTGAAATGGTTGATCCATGTTTCATCCATTGTCACATTTTTACGCAAAATATCCTTCTTGTTACTTTGAAACAATTGCAAACAACACACTGTATCGTCGGTGTGTTGATGTTTTTGATCGACTGTGAGCAAACGCAACACCACATTCAACACAGCTTCCTCGTTGACATGTTCATGCAAAAAGGTGAATACAATGCCTTCAAATATGTACAACTTCTCTGCTATGCCACGCAATTTCAATTTACGATCGGCCAAAACAAGTTTGTAGATTTTGTGGTGTTTTCTGGGAAAATTGCCGATTTTGGGCGACCTGAGGGTTCAGCCTAATTTGTGCCTGCACGAACGTGATTAAAGTTAACATACAATCTTTTAAAATTTTTTTCAGACAGAGCAAATTTCGAATAACACTTATCAAGCCATTGCTTTGCTTGAAAAGTATTTTTCTTATCAGTAAGTAATGCGTTAACACCATGCATAATTCAGATTTTTCCATTGTTTTGAAAATTTGCAACAGTAGCTTCACTTAAATAACTGTAATTTGTAAACTAATAATCTGATTAGGCCCTAATTTTCTCATGATTCATTTGAAGGTGAGTACTTCATAAAAATCATGGTTCTTTTATTAGTGGAAACATTTATATGACAGACCCTGGACTTATTGAGTGATATGTTTAGTTTAAAATACCTTTTTGAACTAAAAATACGAAGACACTCATTTTAGTCAGTTGATAATTTTTTCTCCTCATCTATTTTTTCCTAACAGCAAGTCCTTTTTGGACCTGATCAAACATCCTCCAAAAAGCCATCTAGAATCTCAGTAGTTGCTCAAGGCATGAAACCAATGAATGTGATACACCCAATTTTTCATTTCCATTATCAAGTCAGCTATTGGGAGACACGACTCAACGAGACGGCGGACTTATTTCAGAGCAACTTGCCAATATTTTATTGTTCGGCTGGACGACCATGATTTATCTAAATCGTTTGTACATGGGTGGATTTTACTGAAATGTGTTTCCTTATCGCTTGCAGCCAAATTAAATAAAAACACTGAATGATTGTCAAGGAAGACAAAAGACGTAATAGCTTTTCATTCTAGTTTATTTGGTAAGCATTGCAGTTATTATAGATCTCTTTACGTAAAAAGTAACTCACACCATCACTTCTGGCTTACAGCCTAACACGTTCAATACACCGGTTCTTGCTCGATCACCGAAGTAACGTTGAGCTTGGTCAGTACTTAGATGGGTGACCGCTTGGGAATACCAGGTGCTGTAAGCGTTTAATGACGGATATGCGTTGTGGTGCAGTGAATATCGGCTCGGAAAGAGAAATCGGTGAGCCGAGTTCGAATTCCAGTTGAATACCCTGCATTCAATTAAGCATTGGTACTCTTGGGAAAGGTATTAATCCGTCCATTCCCTCTAGTTATGGGTTAAGTGACAAGGGTAGGACTTGGAGACTCTGCCCTGAAAAACAAACCCTAATGAATCTTGATATTCGGAAAGAAAAAAGTATTACTAGGCACAAAACTTATATAAAAAAACAACAATAAACTGTTGAAAGAAAAATGGTATTACCAGCAAGAAACAAATAAAATTTAGTTGGCAATCAATGACCCGCCGAGGTTGATATGCCATAAAAACAAAACTACCAACATTCACTTCTCCGACAGTGATAGTAGCACGCCAACAATGAAGAGACATCTGTTAAAATGTTATTGTGTCGTGTTATACAATTTTTCTCGCCAAAATCTATATTGGATATTTTTAAATCTATCATTAATTCTTGCTTTGAATGTTGCTGCTAAATCTGGTCTGGTTTTTCTGCTGCATATTTAGAGATACTTGGCAGATCTAAAGAAGAATTGTTATTTGCCTTGACCTGACATTTTGGCTATTTCCATCTCCAGAACGTGACTTCCATTTTCTATGAATACTTTCATGATAATTGTTCTGATGTAGTTTCATCTGTGGTAGATGGACTTTATGGATGTAAATGCAGTATTATATTGACGGTTAGGTTGCATCCTTTTAGAGTTGAAATGACTAGAAGTAACCGTAAGTTCCATGCAAACGGTTTCTTCTATCGTGCTTTTTGCTTCAGGATTCTTGCTTCTGAGTCAATTTTGATTTTCTAAAAATTAAAAGCAATTTACTTTGTTTTTTTTTATTCCTCTTCTTTTATTGTTCTCTCTTCTTAATAATATAGTTTTCTCGTACTTTCTAACACTCGGTAACACATTGCATCATGCCTCGCTTAGTATAAAATGATTAAAATAAAGTGATATTAAAATACCTTTCAATATATTTTATCCTGTTTTGCGGGGGATGCCCAGTTCTTGTTTCATTATGCTAATCTTTCCGTAATAAAAAAATATAACTGTGGGTTAAAAAAAAACGACCGTCCATATATGATGGAGAGGAACAATTACCGAACATGGGAATTTTTACATTATTTACTATGATTGGGATTGTTATCCTCATCGTTGTTGGCATGTTTAGGACGTTTCCAGCATTGTACTCACCGGCCTTCTTCAGGCTTTAAGAATTTTGAACCTAACCTTTTATTTCGATCACTGGGGTATACTATACTCATTCCATTGAGCAATGCTACTTCCAGATGTCATGTAGTTATCTCCCTTTAACTCAGCCATCTAAGTTATGAACATTTTTTTAACTGCTTTTAGAAAAAATATTTTATTGGCATCAGCCGTCAGCCAATGAAACTCGGATGAATTCAGGTTGTTTCCGCTATGCCACATCCTCATTCTCTTTGCATACCATTAATAAGGAGGAAGATTTACTCAGTTAGATTCAAACCCAGAACTGTTAATTTTGTGGAACAGATTCCAGAGAAATAATAGTTTCTTGATCATTACAATATTAAACACTTCAGTTCTTAGATAGACCGTTTCCTATCCTACATAACCTCATAATATCCATATTTGTCCATTCTTTACGATCTGCAACAAATTCCTTCAGTACCCCGCTATATTGAGTGGCACTTGGCCTTTTTTAAAATACTTAATCTGATAATCCGACAAAATTATACTTTGATTTATTTGAAAATCTGTCTATATTTTGATTCTAGTCATATTGTCTCGGCCGATATAGTCTACGGTCTTCTTAAAGTGCCAATATTATATCAGACTGTTCTCTGAATTTCAATACAAACTCTTTATACTTTTATTCCCATACGACCACGGAAGTTAAGCAACAACAAAACCAGTCAGTATCTTGAAGGGTGAAAATTCCAGATGCTGTAAGCGTAGATGTGCTGTCAGCTTCGGTGCATAATGACCCCAGATCTTTAATTATAAAGTTCCGGTTCCGGTTAAGTTCGTGAAATTCATTTACGCGCAAATAAACTTGGGAAAAGAATGAATCCACCTCTTCTTCCCCAGCTATGGATTAATTAGTTAGACTTGTGTCACTAAAACATTATTATCTCAATAAAACATCATTATCTCAATAAAACATCATTATCTCAATAAAACATTATTATCTCAATAAAACATCATTATCTCAATAAAACATCATTATCTCAATAAAACATTATTATCTCAATAAAACATTATTATCTCAATAAAAATCAATTCTTACTATATAGAAATATTTTCTGGATATAAATAGTCTGCAAATGTTGATAAAACGTACAAAAAATAACGATAATTAAAAAATAATATTGTGTTCACAGAAAAAAAAAACATTGTAGAGAAAGGTATGAAAAATCCCCAGAAGAAGCAATATTTTCATGGTTTGGCCATGTCACACGGCCTAAAAGCAACTGCAAAGACAATCAGGAAAAACCCTTTTGAAGGCGGTGGCAGCCGGGGACGGCAACACCAGAACTGTTTAAAGAGTATCAAAGAGTAGACAGACAGTAAAAACCGGATCTCCCTGAATAAAATTGTCTGTTTCTTTCTGCACTTAGGTCCTCCCACTCACTGAGGAGTGAAGCGGTCAAGGGACTGATTAGGATGGTGAAAATAATGATGACGATTTCCACCAATAAAATATAAGAAACTATTTGAAATAGTAAAATAAAGATATTTGATTTGAAATATTTCTGTAAATATAAGAATTAAAACCTCCTTCTTGATCTACAATCGGATAAATGTGGATCCCCCAAAAATGAACACTAAATATTTGATCCAAAATCTAACATGGAAAATCACTTCCCTAAATCCTAAATTCCTACACAGAGATTCGAATGAATCACACTTCTAAACCAAAGCTGCAGAAATCTGAGTTATAAATTGCTTATTTCCTATTTTCGCCTTTGCTACAAGTCCTTATCCTTTTTACAAATGACATGGCTACACGTAATCATAAATTCTATGATAACAGGTTCCTCTGTCACATTTCAACTTTGTGGAAATCTCTTCAGTCTTCCCCGTAAACGTTGATCTTCGTAAAGTGCAATGCATTGTCAGTCATTATGTTTTATGATATCTTTTTTCTTCCTACTTAATATATTTTTCTCACATTCTCTAATACTCAGTGATCAGCTTAGGTTTCAAAGCTTTCCTTTCTTGAAGTAAAAGAATGTCTAGCGATAAGCATTTATATATATTTATGCATTCATGTTAAATATATCCACATTACTGAACGCTTTCGAAACTTAGACGTGGTATCGACGGAACAGAAAACGTCTAGAGCGATTTCAGTAGGGAGAATAGCATCACCAACAACAAGGTCCTCTCTCGGACGTCTCTCTCAAGCATCAAGGCTACAATCTTTTAACATTGCATCCGCTGGACAGCTCAAATGCCCAGAATGCGTCCCATTTGACTGCCACGTGCCATCCTATTTGGAGAATTTGCTAGCGGGGGCCAGAAACGACGCTTCAAAGATCAGTTGAAGATATCCATGTCAGAGACCAACGTCGATTCTAAGACCGGAGAAATTGTTGCCGCGAATTGGCCTTCTTGCTATAGGACCATCTAAGTTGAGGAGAAATTTTCCAGTTCAACCGTCAACATGAAAAGGATCTGTGAGCTGCTGTCAGGAGGGCCTGACTCTTACAGTCAAGTCCACCATCCATATACACCCATGTGACTCCTGTAGAAGTAGGCTTGGTTTTTACAGTCATCGCCGACACAGGGAAGAAAATGAAATAAGGGGAACGAATGACGATCTCAATGACTGGATGTGAACGGGTGCTGACGACGATAGGTTAAATGTGTAGACTCCTCTGGGGCAATAAGTAAGTTGGCTTTAAATATAATACTTCCCAATTGAGCAACAATAGTAATTATTTCCCAGTCGAACGTAAAGTTTTAATTTGATAAACATTTAAAAGATATTGGAATCTATTGACTTTATTAACTAAACCAAGTGTCGATTACTGTAACACATATAAGGCGATCTACAGATAAGTCGAACATTAAAACCTGGATAAACATTTGTGATTTTATCTGATATCTGTAGAGTAAGACAAACGAAAACGTAGACTAGATTGCGAGGGTTAGTAACAGTTTGGCCAATCATAATGATGCTTCTTTCTTTGACTTTTTAGCGGTATATTAACTCCTTTTGGATTGCTTAATTTAATTTTTTTGGAAACATTAGAAATATCTTTCGCACAAAGGTATTGATGGTGATATTTTTTCCTTACAGAATGTTTTAATTTTTATTTTATTCTTTTTTACAAAACGTATTGTGGTTCATTCTTTTGCGCTGAAAAACTATGTTGCTAAATCCGTTGCTAAGAAAATCGATTCTCTGTGTAGGGCCAGAAAGTTTGTCCCGTCTGAAACAATCCTGCCCATATATAAATCTACCATCCGCCCCTGCATTGAATATTGCTGGCATATCTGGTCGGGTGCTCCTGCTATCTACCTAGGGGTCCTTGCCAAAATCCAGCGGAGAATCTGTAATGTGATCGATCCCGACTTGGCATCTCAGATACAGTCACTTTCTCACCGGTGCAATGTTACTTTCCTGTGTCTCTTCTACAAATACTTTCACGGCTTCTGCTCCGATGAACTTAACTCCCTGGTGCCCCCTATGCATGAATTTACTCGAGCCACAAGATTAGCAACTAAGTCCCACTCTTTTACTGTGAAACCAATGAAATGTAATCGCAAATTCTACTCCATCAACTTCTTTCTCGCACTTCCCGCCCGTGGAATTCCCTTCAATTTACTTGCTTCCCCGACAGCTACAATCTCCAAGAATGTAAATGTAAAGTCAATAATCATCTCCTATCTCACTAACCTGCATCGTCTCTCTCATGCTCCTTTCTCCGTTCACTCTACTCTCATCTGTATTCTCATCCTTCTCTTATCTACTTCCTGACGCCTCCTATAACCTGTCACTCTTTCTCATAACTTTTCTCTTATGTAACCCCCTGCAAAACAGTGGCAGTAAAACCTTGCTTGGGGCGATATAATTATAAAAAAAAGTACTGTGAAATTTTTACCCTTTCATAGTATTTTGACATAATTTTGCGAGTTAAATATTTACCCATAGTTGGGACCTTAACAGTTGCTGCCACTTCGAGTCATGATGGATCTGGAAACATCAAACATTAAGAGATGGTTCAGCGCTCCTGAAAACTTCCTGATCTGAGGCCTTGCCGTCGGATGGAGTTTATCCTCATTCACATGACGGCAAAAACATTACTAGGGAGCAAAAACAATAGAAAAGTAAACAGGAAGACAATAGATAGCGATTGGTAAAGCATTTAATTTTAAAGATTAAAACTCACTGGAAAGCATGAAGCTGGCAGGCAGAAAGATCCACATTTTCTTAACGGGTGTAAACGACACGGTATGTTAGGGACTGTCAGATTTATTTTAGTGTAAGTATCATTTACTGTTTACTTCATTCTTAATGTTATAACCCAAGTAGATGAGCCATAAACAAGAATAGGATCAGCATTAGCAAAGAAATGGCCAAGTAAAATATATTCTATAATTAGCATTTCATGGCTATCTTCCATTAATATCTTTCTTTCACCTCAATTCGAATGAAGTCCCCTTCAAACTTCTTTAGCAAATATTTTGTTTTTTCATGACAACTGGTCTGACGAGATTTTTCCCTGGTGTTGCGACCACACGTATTAACACCTGCTACTAGATTGCCATCTAGGTCCCACCTTTTTACCGTCGAAATAGTTAAATGTAACTGTCTCTGCTACTTTAATAGTTTCTTTTCTCGTACTTCCCGTTTGTGAAATGCCCATCCGTTTTCTCGATATCCAGATAGCTACAATAACCAAAAGTTTAAATGCAACGTGAATTGCCATCTTTTATTTCTTTGATTTCCATCCATCTGTTCTTCGATATCCCCTGTACTTTGATTTTTTTAATTTTACTGTAACTCCCTGCGCAACAGAGGCGGCCCTGCTTTGCGAAATGATTATATAAAAAATAGCTTTACTTTTTTTGCGCTCTTTAGTTATCGCATTTTAGGCATATTTTAATTCAGTATTTGTGGCTACAATGTACTGTTTCTGTTTTCCATACAGACAGTCGAAATTTTTCCTATGGTATAAATTAGTGACTGTTCGAAAAACTTAAAACCTATTAAGTTTATTAGTACTGAAAGGTAAAATCAATGCAGCATAAAAAGTCTGGAACTAGGACTGAGTGGTTACAACTGAATTACGATGGTTTGTTCCTGTAGCTTAAATGATAACATCACATCGGGATCAGACGGACTTCTAAAGTTAAAGTATACATGTTCCAATCTAGTCGAAATCTTTTTTTGGTGATTTAGAAGGTAAATTAATCTGATATTTGTGATGAAATAAAAATAAAATGCAACAAATTAAAATTAAAAAATACGTCATTTTCACAATGCATGTTCTTCAGTTTGAATCAACAAAACCTTGCATAATTTTTATTTTTAATCATTTGACCCTCAAGCAAACAGTTTTACTGCCACTGTTGCGCAGGGAGTTACATAAGAGGAGAGTGAAGAGAAAGAGAGGTTAATTAAAGGAAATGTCAGGAGGAGGGTAACAGACGGACGACAATACCGGTGTAATGGCGGTGGCGTGGGTGGAGAAAAAAGCTTGAGAGGAAGGATGCAAGATAGGAGATGGCTATTGACCTTACATTTAAATTCCTGGAGATTGTAGCTTTTGGGGAAGTAAGTATATAGAAGGGACTTGCGGGAAGTGCGAGAAAAGAAGCTGTTGGAGTAGAAATTGCGGTGACATTTTATCGGTTTCACTGTAAAAGGCTGAGACCTAGTTGCTAGTCTAGTAGCTCGTGTAAATTCATACTTAGAGAGCACCAGTGAGCTAAGTTCACTGGAGCAGAAGCCGTGAAGGTATTTGTAGAAGAGGCACACGGAAACCATGTCAAATTGTTTTTGATAATTGGAAACTTTATGTCATAATCGATAAGACAACGCTGTAAAAAAAAAGTAACAAAAAAAGAAGAAAAACAACAAATTGAAAAGTGGTGGTAGTCTCCTTCAGGTGCACCTAAGATTCCGGCGCATATAAGGCGGTGGATAGAAAGAAAGAGAGAGAGAGAGAGAGAGTAACAGTGCGTGACATACTTGTTGGGAGAGAAGGGTTTGGGAAAAATAAAAAAGACAAAAAGTATTAAGAGCTACGAAGGAAAGGAAAATGTAGAGGGCCATGATCACCTATGTCCAGAAGAAACACGTTACGTAAAAGAAGAAGGCGGTCATGGCTTTACACAATTTTGTTTTACTATAAATTGCAAATGAGATTTCCATTATTGGGAAAGATAGTTCTTTTTTGTTGCCTTCTCCACGAATCTTGAATATAGATTTGTTTTCTTCCTGGATTAGTTGTTAACCAAATCTAAAGAAATACTGGAATACCTGTGTAGATCGATTTTTTTAGCACTGCCTAAGATAGGGATGTGCGTTGTGGTGCAGTGGATATCGGCTCGAAACGAGAAATCGGTGAGCCGAGTTCGAATTCCAATTGAATTCATTGCATTCATTTACGCACAAATACCCTGAGGAAAGGTACTAATACGTCTCTTCTTTCCAGTTATGGGTTAAATAACAGAACAGATTGGGTTATATAGCCTTGGCTGGCAACCAGTCTACCACAGAAAGCGATGGCAACCTACTGCGGGATAATCTTCTGCCCATTCAGTCATGTCTCTTTCGAGACATGATCGCCCAAGCGTGTTTCATGTATGACACTTAACTGACTGAAGATAGTAGGCACACAGGAATGTGAACTCAACTGAACAATCAGGTTAATAAGCCACATTATAACACGATCCCCAGGCGTAACTTGAGCAATCCTTCTTGACCCTTAACCAGTCCGCTCACGCTGTGTTTATTTGATCTTGGACAGGCTAAAGTAGGATTACGCGATATCACCTGGCTAGGTTAGCCCTGACGCGCGAGTGGTCGGGTATATATGTAAGACCAGATTTACACGATCCGCGATAGCTACTAGTTGGTAAACAGAATATAATCAGTAGAACACTGCAACGCCAGGGGTGTAGTTCTTTATATATATATATATATATATATATATATATATATATATATATATATATATATCGATTTTATACAAAATTATAAGCAAGTCAATGCTGTCTGGTATTTCAATAATACATTCAGTAACAATATTTTTGGAGACGGGGTTTACTCAGTCGTCTCTAGCAGCAGGCCGATTTCAATTCGACCGTCTTATTCAAATCACGGGCCCCAAATCTACTAATTTCGTTTTCCACCTTGTTTTATTGAAAACGCACAAAACCGGGGTTGTAAAGGGTAGCTACAGGAGAATTCAGTTTTCCCTCTCTGTATTATTCTTACCAACTCGAAATGAACTTAATATCAATTATCCATTTTGACTGAGTCTTTGGCTTCTTATAAGGAGGAGAGAACTTACTCTCTATCATCACTTGCCTGTCTGTCTTAAAAGATCGGCAGCCCAAGACCAGAAATTAACCGAGAGTTAAAATATGTCAAAACGGATGACAATATTATGTCTATCATTCTTTTACGCAGATTCAATCAATTTAGTTACTTTTCCCGACAAAAATAATTGTATCGTCAAATTTTAAAGAAATCTCTTCTGATCTTTAAATTTAATAAGAAATTAAGACCAAACATCTGGAAATAGGATTACAACGTAGCAAAAACGTAACAAAACTCACCATCCAAATTCTGATGAATCGAAAGCACAGATGAAGCATGCTAGAAAAAGACAAGAACAATGCAGGTTCATCAAAGACACTGGAACAAAGAACGCAATCTTTATGCTCATAATGCTATCAGAAAAAGCAATAAAATGCAGAGGGATATGTATCTCGGTTTTATAAATTACGCAAAGTTGTTCGACAAAGTACGCAACAAACATCTGCTAGGGCTGCTCGATAAATTTGAGATATTCCGTTAAGGCATTAGAATTTATACAGGCAGCAAGCTGCGTGTATATAGACAGGAAATGAGTTCAGCAGATATGCAAAAATAGAAAGGAGTGTAAGACAAAGTTGTGTCCTTTCACCGGATTTATTCAACCTATACAACGAGGCAATCCTGAGAGAACAACAAATCATGCCAGGATTCATCATTAGTGGCTACAATTTTTAAAAAAATGGAATATACAGATGATACAGTGCTGATAGCAGGCACGGAAATAAAATTGCAAGACATCTTAAAGAATGAAACGAAAGAAAGTGAGAAGAAAGGACTAAACATAAACTACAAGAAAACTGAAGACATGGTCATTAGCAAAAAGAGGAGTCCAGAATGCAAATTAGTGGCTAGGATAACTAAAATCAAGCAGGTAAAGAAATTTAAGTACCTGGAAAGTGTTCTAAACAGAGAACAGAAGTTCGACACTGAGATACGAAGGTGTAATACAAAATCTAAGCAGCGAATTGGGAAACAGAAAATTTATTTGGAAATATAGAAGAGTGTACTGAACTGTTATATGATATATGTCTTCTTATATGGCATAGAATGTTGGATAATCCCTGGAAAGATGAAGTTTAGACTCGAAACAACAGAAATGGGATTCTACAGAAGGATGCTGAGGATAGCATGAACCCAACATGCGAAAAACGACGAGGTTTAGGAGAGAATGAAAACGAAAAAGAAACATACAGTAAGAAACAGTTGAAGTTTCTTGGACACGTAATGAGGAAGGATTGCTTAAAAAATCTAATACCCACAAGGCGAAAAAAGAGAAAGAGAGACAGAGTAAAAAAGCGCGTGGTTTATTTGATTGGCTTAAGCAAATGGATAGCAGAGCAGGGTTTGAGAAAAATAACATGACAAAATGTATTAAGAGTACAATAGACAGGAAGATATGGAGAGTCATGATCGCCTAAGTCCTGAAGATACAAGACACGTGTACGAAGAATATGATAAAAGAGGACAGGAAAGAAAAGGAATCTTTTCCAAGATGATAGATGTATTTAAACCAAACTGTGTAGGGTGGAATATGAACTCTGCTCTCCGATTCCAATTACCTGTGTTGTACTCAGCTAAGACAACCGCACCCCACTGCAGCTTGAAAGTAAATAATAAAAAATATTCTAAAATTAAATTCTTATTAACATAAATCAGAGTATTAATTATAATCATCATAATAGGTTGAGTGCGGGAACTGGTATGAAAATCCGGTTGAATGCTAATGAAACCGACTTCAAAGAGATTTGTTAAAAAATTTAACAATGTCTTTCATGTCATAGATTTTTTTCTCTATTTAGAATGTATAAATATGTTTTACAAAATGTAAGTTTCGTGGGCTTATCTTTCATACACACACACACACACACACACACACGCATATATATATGTGTGTGTGTGTGTGTGTGTTAAAGCCTGTGACTGTTGCTCTGTAATATACACAACTTGTCACGCTATGTTGTTGTTCCTTTTTAAAAGTATAGACTACATTATGACTATTCGTATTTTGTACGCGTTAACCAAATAATACGCGTGTGGTGTAACGGAGTTTGACACAGAATGCTAAGTCGAAAAACTGATTTCCAGCCGAGTTTGTTAAATTCAATTATACTACCGGCCATAATTATTAGGCCATCCCAGCTTTTTTTTAAAAAGAAATGATGCAATTCATACTATTTTTAGTATTTATTGCCAAATAAAAATAGAATGATTCTTGTGTTTTTATTACTTTTCAAATTTTTTCAAGGCAAGCAAGCAAGCATGCAAGCAAGCAAGGCAAGTAAGATGAACTCGTCCGAATCACCCTAAATTTTCTTCATCCTTTCATTGATGAAACTGCAATATAGGTAATTATTAAATATTTATAAATTCAATTGATGCACATGCTATTGTGCAGTATTAACAAAAAAAAACATTCTATTTTCATCTAAAATTATTTACTTGGCAATAAATACTAAAAAATAGTATGAAATACATTATTTGTTTTAAAACACTGGGGTCACTTAATAATTATGACCGGTAGTGTACATGCGAATATCTTTTGAAAAAGTATGAATCCATCCCTTATCTCCAAAAAGATTTGGGTTATTTCTGTTATATAGCGTTGGTTGGTTTTGCGTGGCAGTTTTGACCAGACATTACTTACGTTAACAGGGTGTTGTTTTTTTTTCCGTCAAAGGCTTGTGGCTTAAAAATTACATTTCAGCCAGCAATCCACGAGTGAAGTATGAAACAATTTCTAGCAGTTATAGGATCTTCTTCTTCTTCTTCTTCTTCTTCTTCTTCTTCTTCTTCTTCTTCTATGTGTCCTGTCATTTCAGACGTAGGCGATCATGGCTTTCCACGTCCCACTATCCATGGCGGCTCACGCTTTCTCCTGTTACACCACGCAACCCCCATTCTGTCATCAATCTTCTCGGGCCCTTCAAATAAGTTATCCGTTGCTTTCCTCTGTATCTCTTTTCCTCTATCTGGCCTGTTAGTATCAGGTTCTCCAAGCCCACCTTACTCAATGCATGTCCCAAGAACTTTAGTTGACTCTTCCTGATGCTCAGAATTAATTTCCTTTTCGTTACTATACTTTCAAACACCTCATCGTTGCTCACATACTCGGTCCAGCATCTTTCTGTAGAACCAAATTTCTGCTGCTTCAAGTTTTTCATTCATCTTTGATGATATTGTCCAACATTCACTGCTATATTGAAGAATTGACATCACATAGCATTCTAGTATTGTCTTCTTTGTTTCTAGTGAAACTTTCCTGTCTTAATACTTTACTCAGCTTCTGGAACGCGTCCTTAACCATGCCAATTCGCCTTCGGATCTCTGTGTTGCACTTTGCATCTCCTGTTAGAACACTTCTTGGGTATTTAAATTTGTGTACTTGATTGATTCTAGTATCCCTCATCTGTATTTGGCATTTTGGGTTGCTCTTTTTGCTGATGAACAGGCATTCAGTTTTCTTGCAGTTTATTTGTAGTCCTTTTTTGTCACTCTCTTCAGATACATTTTGTAGGAGGTCTTATAGCTTTCTTTCGTGTCTGCAATCAGCACTGTATCATCTGCGTATCTTATGTAGTTCAAATTGTGGCCTCCGATTATATATCCTGGCATAACATCTAGGGTCCTCAAAATATTCTCGCTGTACAAGTTGAAAGGATGCAGTGAAAAGACACATCCTTGTATTACGCCCATTTCTATCTTTGTAAATTTGCTGAAATCGTTACCTATCCGTTTACAGGCAGTTTGCTGCCAGTAGAGATTCTAAATTACTCTGATGTATTTCCCAAAAATATCGAATCTGCTGAGCATCTCAATCAATTCTTTGTGGCATATTTTGTCGAATGCCTTCGCATAATCAAGAAAACATAGGTACAAGTCTTTCTTCATTTGTATTGCCCTTTCGGAGAGCATCGTAATCATAAATATGGCATTCCTTGTTCCAGTGTCTTTGACGAACCCGCACTGTTCCTGTCCTACCTCAGGCCTGGTTCTGCTACTCGCTTTATTCAACAGGATTCGGATGATCAGTTTTGTAATGTGACTCATTAAGCTGATAGCTCGGTGTAGTTTGCACTCGTTGGCACCTGGCTTCTTAGGCAGTGCTATGAAAATCGACTTGCATAAATCGTCTGGTATTATCCTACTATTATAAATTTCATTTATTATTTCTGTAATTGTTTCTATGCCGAATTTTTCCAGGGCTATCAGCAGCTCTATTACAATGCCGTCTGGACCAGATGCTTTGTTTCTGTTCAGCTTATCCATTGCAGCTTCCACTTCGGACTTTAATATTTCCGGTCCGTCCTCATCTTTGTGTATTATCGGTTGCTCTCTCCTGTTGTGGAAAAATATTTTATATATTCTTCCCATCGCTGGAGTATTTCCTCTTTCTCCAGTAGTATCGTTTCATCCTTGGATTTATTGCATCCTGTTGGGGAACTGGTTTTTGTCCTGTAAGTTCTCTTATCTCTTTATGCATCTCTGCTTTATTGGTCCTGCTCAGTCTCTCTACTTCTGCGCATTTGTTGTTGAGCCATTCCTCTTTCGCGTGTATGCATTTGTTCCTTATCTCCCTGTGTAGTTTCCTGTATTCCCTTCCATGTCTTGGCGTTATTTTTTATCTCCTTTGCATCATGTCGAAAATCTCTTCAGTTATCACTCGTTTTTTTTTCTGCGTTTGATTTCCTTTGGAGAAATAACTTTGCTGATGTCACTATCGCTTTCTTTAGTGAATCCCATTTCGAGTGTCATTTTCCAATTTGTTCTTCAGTCTTGGTGCTGTGCTAGGCTTCTTTATTCTCCGGTGTTTTATTCTTAATTTGCAGATGACTGAGACATGGTCGCTTCCGCAGTTGGCGCCTGGATAGGTTTTGCATTGAACCACTGCGTTTCTGAACTTCCTGTTTATAGTTATGTAGTCTATTTTGTTTTTCGTGTCGCCTTCTGGGCTTCTTCATGTATACAGACGAGGTGGGTGTTCTTGAAACCAGGTGTTAGTTATTACCTGGTCATTTGCTGTACACCATTGGACTCATTTTTCTCCTCGTTCGTTGCGAACTCTTAATCCGAAGTTGCCGGTCGTGTCTCCTTCTCTATCTTTACCTACCTTTGCATTTAGGTCACCCATTATGATTCTAATTTCTTGGCTTTTGCACTGAGCCTTGGCATTGTCCAGTATGCCGAAGAATGATTCTACTTCTTCCTCACAGCTTTGAGTTGTTGGTACATAAACTACTATTGTATTCTGGATCCTGAATGGATAAAAAATAGAAAATTCATATTCCCACGTCAGTCAAACGGTTTTTCACAGCTAAAGAATAAAATGACCCTGGGAACCGATCCCATGACTGAATTCCATTGTTTAAACCACGTCGGTGACCCTTCAAAGCAGTCCGACATGGGTGTGGTTAGCTGACGGACCTCGTGGCAATGTAACAAAAGAAATTTCACTCCACGCCACGGACGTAGGGGCGCGTCACAGTTTTATTCGACCTCTTCTCCCAACTTTCTTTTCTTCTTTTTCACTACACGTCGCCGAAGAGAACAACAACAACAACAGGACCCGTTAAGTACAATTTCTTTATTTCTTTTTTCCCCCTCTCTCTCACTCTGTCATCGACCTACCAAAAAAAAAAAAAAAGGAAGGAACATACGAAGACTTTACATTCTGCTACTACGCAACCATGAACTCTAAACTTCTGTGGATATCTTAAATACCTACATTTCTCTTTGAACAATTTTAACTAAAAAGCTGCATTCATTTTTCAATGAACATTTTCCTTCTCCCAAATATGTTATAATGTTCAGTTAACAAAATTTCACTTATATTTTCCTTCTTACACTTTTGTCATTCTGTGAATAATCTTTACTTTAATGTACACATAAAATATTTTATCCTTTCACATTTCAACATCCAACCTTCTGATATTTAAACTGTGGAGACTTCGGACTTGTTTTGCACAAGGCCAGTTTACCAAGCATCACCGAGGCCCTTACACAGTAAACCAGATTTTGTTTCTTAGGTAGCAACCTCATTCTATAAGCGAGCGATTTCGGGTTGGAGCGTAACTTTGAGGGAACCTGCGTTGTTTTGTGGATGTAATCTACGTCCTTCTGTGAGATTCACTTCGTTCCAACTGTTTTTATTTTTGCAGAATTTATCAGTTTTATGGACAGTAGTATTCATTGTCTTTTCATCTCTTGCTTTTTTAGTTTGAAGTCAACTCCAATTACTGATAGCCATCGGTCACACACCAATGTTCCGTATCGAGTTTTGCGACAGGTCCCTGGAGTTTAATTGAACAAGGCCTCAGCTTTTCTCTAATTGCTACATTCGTCACATTCTTAAAGAAAAAATATTGTTAAATATTTTTCTCCTGTTCTTTTTCTCGGTTATTGCTCGTTACAGAAAGATTTAGATTTTACAACCATACAAACAAGAATCAACAAACAAATCAACAAATAAAATTTCAACAATAATAAAAAAAGAAATATCAATTCAAATGAGAAGGAAACAAAAGTTAAAATAACCTTGAATCTATCTTGAGACAAATTACTACAGCTGCCAACCATCCCGGAGATCAACTACAAGACGCGAAGGTGACTAGGATTTTAGAATCAACTGGAAACCCGATTTTAATAAGGGAACAAGAGATAAACCTACACAACAGAAAGTAAATATAAAAAAATATTTACGAAAATAAAATTTTGATCCATGAGGCAGACATTAGAAGCATAGAACTGAACAGAAATTTACTAATAAAAAACAAACAATAAAAAAACTTAAGCGGAAACCCAATTTTAAACATGAAACAATATAAAAACATTGTTCCTGTTCAAGAGACAGTGGAGAAGTGTCAATCGGACGTTAGACTAACGTTTCTACCCCTTATTAAGGATAAAAAGTGCTTAGTAAATGAAATAACAGATTTCAGACGGAGATTTTAGAATTATAGATTTGTAGTAGATTTTAGAAGAAACCGAAAACAAGTGCTAAACCTCTACTCAATTTCGATACCTAAATTTAAACTGAATTTTTAAAATGAAAAAGTTTTCTTGAAGCTTTAATTGTAGCTTTAATTGAAAGCTAAAAGATTAAATTTACTAAATCCAGCAAAATACTCTCGTGTAGTTTAAACTGAATTTATATTGATTGAAATCATATTTTAAAACATTTCAATTTTTCGGCCATTTTTCATCGATCTACATATTTTGTAAACAGTAGCCAATCTTAGGTTTTAAAAAATTCTGCAAAAAGAGAATATACCTCACTGAAACATTATTTTATTATCATTAGCAAATTTTAATTTACCTTAATCTGCTCTGAAACAATTATTACTTGGTTACTCTCTAAAATGTACGATAAAAGCGTTTTTTAATTACGGTAAGCCTCTTATCAGCGTCATCCGAATTGATAAATGAAAAACGGAAGCCGTCACAAACGCTAAGTATGGCGGCCATACATGATATAATTGTATGTATTGTAGCTTAATCGTACGTTTTAATTTTTTGTTTTTAACTACATACCAAAATTAAAAATTTAACCTAATATTTTCGGCAATTCTGTAATATTTTATAGAAATTTATTAAGTTTAGTTTTATAGCCATAAGTTTGAATATGCTTTCTGAATAAATAGAAGTTAAAATAATATAAAACGTTCTTTTAAAAAGTTTTACAATTTAATAAGAATGAAACTGAAATAACCGATCTCACTCACGTTATGAAATGCTATGCTAAGTAGGAATTTAACAGAATAAAAAGTATAATTTCAATGTTAGGATTAGGAAAAATATTATTGAAATGTACAAGAAAAACAGAATAAACACGGGTTATAAATATAGAAAAAGGAAGCTTTTTCAGTTTCTAAAAGGTACCTACATCCACGATTAATGTAAAAGATGATGAAAGTAAGAAGTAAATTTCTAGGAAGTAAATTACTTTAGATTCTGAAAGCGGGATTTCGGAAGCCTGTTGTTGAGCGATTCAGAAACACGTGGAAATGAAAAGAATTGGTTATTGAATACAAATGTTCATTATACGTATTTTTTCCTGTAAAGAACTTTTGAATCACGTGAGATTTCAATGATAAATTTCACGAAAGGCCGCCCGTACAAATAAAAGACAGGTCATCAGCATGCGCACAACTAAAATGTTTTAATTTTTTAAAAGTCCATTGACTCAATATTTGTATTAAGCCTTTTAATTTTCGATTAGTAAATATAGTCTTCACGCATTAATTTAACAACATAACGTTAACGATGAAGGAAGAAATTTTAAAAGATTTTTTGAAATTTTAAAAATTATTTTAATAAAAGATAATAAAATTAAAACAATTCTTGCAAAAATTCATTAATCATTGAAAAAGTTGTTTCTTTTCAGACAATGATATCCTTAGTATATATTGTTTATAA
This sequence comes from Ascarosepion bandense, assembly GCA_037127315.1. NCBI lineage: Eukaryota > Metazoa > Mollusca > Cephalopoda > Sepiida > Sepiidae > Ascarosepion > Ascarosepion bandense. The sequence goes on from JBBBDQ010002224.1 coordinate 569,878, forward strand.
AACGAATCAAAAGTTTTTCTAAATAAAAAATGGCACAGTTTTATTGCATTTTTCTTTTCGCATTTCAGAGTAGACTTTCTAAAAATGATATAATTTAGAAAAAAAAAAACAGTTGATTAGCAATCGCCAATAACTCTTGAATTTAATTATTATTCGTATTAATATTAGTTTTTCGGGGAACACTTGCGAATTTCTAAATATTTCCGGAAATTAATTGGTGGCGGGGTGGGAAGGTAACATATAAGAAAAAATATTTTTACTAAGATTTTCTGAAAATAATTATTTAAAAATGATTTCAGTTAATTTTGAATAAGTTCTCAATTTTTCATCAAAATCCGACCAACATTTCATTTTTGCAAGAATTTCCAAATTAATGTGTTTTTCACCGCAAAAACGTGACCTGCGTAATATTACGTTTGCTTGTAAAAATTAGGTCACTCACGGACGAAAAAAAAAACAAGATTTTCTACCAAAATTTCGAATGCATTAGAAAGAATTACACATTTTTAAAAAACAATTAAAAATACTTTGATTTATCCTTTTAATATTAGCATATCCGTTTTGCCGATAAAACTTAGTTTTCATTTAGTTTGGGGTCTTTTTCCTTCATATTTTTTTCAGCGATTTAGTAAAGGTACCTAGTTAAACATTTACTCCAACTCAAAAGACCGGAGAGGAGCGTGAACCGAGCGATAGTTGAATCTTTTCACTCTAATTGAGGAAGATAATTCGTAAATAAACTTTCAGATGTCAGACGAATACGTTGAAAATACAGTTAAAGTACGCTAAAGAAGGAGATAATATGTATATGTGTGTATGTGTGTATTTGTGTGTGTGTGTGTGTGTGTGTGTGTGTGTGTGTGTGTGTGTGTAAAAGTGTGTTTAGATGGAGTTTAGTATATAGCCATCATATTGAAGCATTCTAGTTCGACAAATGTCTGCGAATTTATGCCACAAGCCCATCAAATTGAGTAACACAATCTGACTTGATTCTATAAAACTGTCCAATTTCATCTTGATCAAGTCGCTGGGTTGAAGGAGTATGTGTGGCCATCAGCAGTAGGTTCCATGAAAGCAATGGCGGTAATGAAAAGTGACTTAATTCTATCAGAGAGAAGATAAGGAAGAAAGGAGGAAAAAAGGTGCACGCAACTTATAAACGAGGTAAAACTAATAGGATCGAATATAAAGGAAAAATGTAAGGATTAATAGATGCGGCTTAGTTTTTCTCTATCTTGTTTTTTTCAAAAACCAAACTTAGTCTAAGCAAGGCACTAAGTCATTAAACAATGGTTTAATGAGTGTAAAATATTAACAAAAACAGAAACATTATGAAAGAGCGATAAAATTAGTAATCAGCAAAAGAGTAGTTAAATTTAAACTGAAATTAAATTCTTGAAGATCTAAGTTGAACCAAAGAACCAGCGGTGAGTCCAACGAGTGAGACGTGCGAGAAAACAAGCAATTATCATAGAACTTACGTTAATATCTAACCAATCCGACGGTAAGGCGAGGAAACATCGTCGCCAGTCTGGTACTGTGCTTAAATTCATAAATTCAAGATACTCTAGTGAATAGCTCATTCGGACGTTTACCATGAAAATACTCATAAAAAATGCAGAGAAACACATTTTGGCGGTGTGAAAGTGAATGAAGTCGAGACGTTACGTTATGACCAATATTATTGCTTATTCAACTTTGGATTTTATCAAGAATCTCTAAATATATAGCCGGAGCATATGTGAGAGAAATAGCATAAAAGTATGGCAGATATACATAGAATCTAAAGTGAAAATCTTTGTAGGACAAGAAAATGAACCAAATTATATCAGACTGAATAGACTAAGTAAAGACCAGGCTGGAAAAAAGTGCCCTTAATGTAACATGTTTCACTTTAACGAGCTTCTTCAGAGAATTTTTAAGGACACATTATTTAAAAAAGTTTCTAAAAAGTTACTTTTAAATGCACAGAGACAGTTTGTTGATTGAGGTTTGATTTCATTGGTCAGATACGAGTCACGTGTAATAAAGCAATGGATAAATATTTTAAATGTAAAAAAAAAACAAATTTATGTCTGTTTAATTGTGTATATCAGGTTTAATAAACACAAGATGTTTATTAGGAATGTAAGCATATGTATATAAGCGAAAATAATACGAGTAAATCAAATTTAGACCATAGACGAATTAGGTGTGTTTATATGTCGCTAACTTTAGTATGTGTACGTAAGGATGACACGATATACATTTCCATTCAAAATTATAGCGAAATAATGTATAGACGGGTCAAGCCATGGAACGATTTTCTTTTTTAAATATAATAAGAGAATCATGTATAAATGTATGCGTCTGAGAGAATCATGTATTAATATGTACTTTGATCAGTCTTGATAATAAAACTAAATACATTTCCGTTTAAATTTCTTGTGAAATAATGTATGCAAGTATTAAACGAACTTTTATAAATAAATAGATTTTGAAAATAAATTTTTACCGGTTAGAATCTTTCAATGAAATAATATGTATTAAAATAATAAATATCTATGTGTTAAAATAATTACTATATCATAATTAAGTTATATAAATAATATATACATATTAAGACATACATACGAAATTAATGTCATGCAATGTACCAAATCATATCATTACAATATTACCATTAAGCAATATATATAACATACAATAAAATAAAAGTATATAATAAAAATTAAAATAATAAAACTAAAAATAATAAAACTAATCATAATTATATTAATAGTGAGAAAATGTCGAAAATAATAGGAGATAATTGGGAGAAAACATAATTAAATTAATTATGAAGTAAAATAAAAAGTAGTTCATTTAAGTAAAATAGAATATAGTTTCATTAGAAAAAATATTGCAATTTTAAGAACGAAAAGAACTATCTTTAAATTATTCAATTACTAGCAGTATAGCCCGGTGTTGCTTGGGTGTAATTGAAGCTTTAAAACTAATCCATTGTCCTGGAGCTCAGACTCTTTGGACGTTGGCACTAAAGACGAAAAAGCAATAGCTGTTTCCAGTTAAAGTGAAACCGTAGCCTGAAAGAAAAATGAATGGATGTAAGTCAAATTTTGATTTCCTGGTATCGATATCAAATAAGTTTTTTTCGTCGTAAACTGATTTTTGAAGGCTAAATAAGTCCTCTGAGTAAATGGTATCATGACTGAGACTAAGAACTACAATTATACCTACTTAGAGCCAAACCCGAAGCAAAAACTAAAATAAAAGGGCTGAAAAAATACAGACATACAAGCAGATAAATAGACACACACACAAACATCTTGCCTTATATATATATATATATATATATATATATATATATAATCAATTTTCTGCACTATTGTAAGAACTGCAACCTTGAAACTTCTGAATATCGTTTCTTATGTCTTTGTCTATGAGTGTATAAAATTTGATTAAAATCGGAAGACTCCTTCTATAACCAGATTTTTAGATTCTCGATTCTCGATATTTATCGGGGGTACCTTGACACAAAACCTAGCTAAGAACACTCGCAGACGCTTATAGTACAACTGTGAAAATTTTCAAGAAAATCGGTTCAGCCCTTTTGAAGCCTATAGTTAACGGACACAAACACACACACAGACAAAGTTCCATTTATAAATAAGTTTAGATCTAGCCATATACTTATAAAAATCTTTATCTTTCTATATATTTATCTCTCAATTTTTGCATTTATTTCAGTTTTTTATCCAACTATATATCAGACTGTTTACACATGTATCGAATTAACTATATATATATATATATATATATATATACCTCAGTCTGTCTATATATATATATATACCTCAGTCTATCTATCTATCTATCTATCTATCTATCTATCTATCTATCTATCTATCTCAGTCTGTTTTTCTATTTATCTATCTAAAACTGTTTATTTATTTAGAAATTTTGTGATATTTCTATATATGTCAGTGAGAAGTATTGACATTCTTGCCGGGTGCCGTGGAAAGCTTTTCATAAATTTCTTTACACCAGACTGATTTACAATATTTACTAATTTTTTTCATCTTAGCACATCGCATATTTTAAAATCAAACACACTTACACATATATTGATACACACACACACACACACACACACACACACACACACACACACACACACACACACACACACACGTGCACACACACACACACATATATATACAGAATAGAAACTTTTCTTGATCGATTTTTTACTCCGCCGATGAGCTTTTACAAAACAAATGAAAATTTTCCTTTCATCTTTGTTTCAAACTTTCGTTATATATATTTTTATTTATTTCTAAATTTTGACACTAAAACACACGTATATATATAAATATATCGCATTTTTCCACCAGACAAAGGTAGTACTGTCACTGGTCCGATGGAGGTCACAGGTGAGAGGTGAGTGAAAAAAAAAAGGCCAAAGTAAAGGCTGCGTCGGAGAAAGTATGAGAAAAATATGGAAATCCAGAAGATAAAAGATGTCGGAAAGATTAAAGAATGTAGCTATCGGGGTAGCAAGTATACGGAAAGGAGTTTCACAGGCTAGAATTGCGAGAAAAGAAATTGCTAGAGTAGAAGTGACGGTTACATTTGATGGGTTTTGACTGCAAAGGGTTAGATCTAGTTACAATCTAGTCAAGGCCCCACGGAGATAAACTTATCAGAGCATATATATATATATATATAAGTTTTACGGGGATATCGCCGTATCGCTGCGATCAGAGAAGTTAAGCAACGATGAGCTTGGACAGTACTTAGATAGCTGACCACTTGGTAATATCTGCTGCTGTCATTTTTAGTGTGTGGCTGCTGTAATGAATAACGATCTTTGGAACTTGGAGAACCGAGTTTAAATTTCAGCCGTGCGAATACTTTTGGAAATATTATGACTTCATCTTTTCTTCTTCCTGGTATGGGTTAAATTGTAGGATCTGTAAATCATTATTATCTCCACAAAATACTTATAATCATAGAAATATTTTCTCGCTTCAAATAATGTTGAGAAGGCGTACAATACAATATTCTTGCGAGAAACATTGTCTAGTACGACACTGTGAATCAACTTTCCTTGCTGCAGACTAGCAATAGTTTCAATAGAATTTTTCCTCTTCATGTCAGCAGAGAACGTTAACAGAGGGAAGTTAACATTAACCATGTAGATGGAATCAGTAAGGGTTCTCTTAGGTGATTACTAGAATGCAGTTTTGTTTTGGAGGTGTTAAGCTTATTAAGACATTTCCTAAGCCGAATTTGAGGTCACTTTCGAGATCATCAGCCAATTTGACCTCATCAGACTGACCAGTATTCGACAACATATATATATATATATATATATATATATATGAATTATATATATATATATATATAATTATATATATGTGTATAATTATATATATATTATATATATATATATATATATATATATATATATGAAAACCATATAGCGTTTATGATAAATTTCTATGTGATAGTAGGTTTAGAGGTGTTTCAGAAAGAAAAGCAGAAACAGGAATATCTTCATTCAATCAATTAGTTAATACTAAATTGGGACATAAGTTTTTTAAATATAATTGGCAAACCTTTTCCCAAAACAATTCTTTAAGTAGAGTTTTCAATCGCAACACTGTAAAACTTAGTTCCAGTTTCATTAACATGTTAGAGAAAATAATTAAATTACAAAACAATACTGAATTTCCATAAAAATAATAACCTTAATTCTAATGCTAATCTTAATTTGTCCTGTAGAAATAACCTATGCAATTGAAGAAATCCAGACCAATGCCCATTATCTAACAAGTGTTTAAGGAAAATGTGTATATGTGTTCTATTTTATCAGTAGAAAATGCAATGGTTACTGAAATTTATATTGATAGTACAATTAACCAATTTATAAAACGGTTTTATAATTATCTCTCATCTTTTACGAATACGGACAAATGAAATATGATTTCGCTTTGTAAATATTTTTCAAAGTTAAATGGAAAATTCTCAAACAAGCTAAAATTTCTAGATCGTTAAACAAACCATGCTTCCTTTTTCTGCAAGAGAAAATGCATATTAAGTTTTTTTGTAGTGATTTTTTATTAAATCAAAAATAGGAAATTACAATAAATTGTGAAGATATTAAAGTATTTACTTTGCAATCCTGCTAAAATCCTCTCAATTCTAATCTATCTTCTTATGTTATCTCTTTATTTAAATTACATTACCATTTGTGATCTGTTCTAGTTTTGGTATTATACTGTATTCATTAATTACTGATAATATGTTTAGCTATATATTAACTTTTTATAATTATTAGTATGTCTCTCAATGTACTTATAGTAGATTCTAATTTAATGTTTTTATAAATAGTTAATTTTGTATTTATTTTTATTATAATTTATACGTCAAGTCGATTTAATTTTGTCTTTATACTTATTGCTTTTTATCATATAATTTATATTTTGTTCTCTGAAAAAAAAATTCTGTTTGAGTCTGCGATTTCATTTAAAAATGCAATAAAATTGGAATTGCAACATTGTAACTGTTACACCTCATTTCCGTTCAAAATTGAATTCTAAGCTTTAATTGGCTGAAACCCTTCTAATTCTTTTCTCGTTTTTTCTTTATGTTCAACTTTCTTTTTCTCGTTGTAATTTTTTCTTTTACTTTTCTCCTTTTGCTTTTTTCTCTCTATTTTCTCAATTTTCCGCATCCACCCTATTCTATATATATATATATATATATATATATATATATATATATATATATATATGGTCATGTCACGTTGGATACACCGGTTCCCGCTCGATCACCGAAGTTGAGCCTGGTCAGTACTTAGGTGGGTGACCACTTGGGAATACCAGGTGCTGTTAGCATTCACGGATGTGCGTTGGGGTGCGGTGGATGTCGGCTTGGAGGGGGAAATCGGTGAGCCGAGTTCCAATTTCAGTCGAGGACGCTGCATTCACTTGCGCACTGGTACCCTTGGGAAAGGTATTAATCCGTTCGTTCCCTCCAATTATGGGTTAAATAATTGAGGTCTGCTGTTCGTGCGATCTGTGGCAGTCATCTGCACCAATTGTTTGTTATCAGCAGTTCCAAGAAGTGTGGATGGTACTACACAATGCCTTCACCACTATAAACAAATCTCTGTGTGGTTGTCTTGCTGGAAAAAGGTTGGACCCTCATACGTTGAACGCGACGGGAGAATCCATTATTATATATATTATACTTCTCTTCTTTTGCTTTTCTCTCTCTATTCTCTCAATAGTATTTCTTATGCTTTTTTTTCATTTACTTTTCTTTCCTCTTTTTTCTCCTTTTCTTGATTTCTTTTTTCTTTCTTTTTATTCTCTTTTTTTCTTCTTTTTTTATCAAACTTTTTACGGGAAATTTTCTAAGCGTACAAAGTGAAGTGATTCTTCATAAAATAAACTTTTACATAAAAGTGTTTATTACCATCATTACTAACTATCTGATATGACATTGTTTTTTCAATGTCAAAAGAAAATGTACATTTTTTTGTAGTTTTTTACATGTTATAATGGAAAAGTTAAATAACTCATATATTTCATTTGTAAACGAGTTATTACGCGACCTAGGTTTCTAACATGTTGTGTCTTCAGGCGATTTTCAGTAACTGATTTTACCGTTATTTTTTTAAGAACGTTCACGTAACAGGGACTTTTTTTATGAACGCGTTATTTTCAAAAATTAGAAGAAGTGGAATTGGAAATTATATATATATATATATATTCTAATTCGGAAAATCAACCGATTATTCTACCTTGGCTTCAACCATTCGTTATCTTCAGGCATTATATATTGACTGATTTTGCAGCGCTTTTTCGAACGCATAAAAGAAATTTCAAATGAAAGGAGGAGTTAGTTAATGAAAAATATAATAAAAAAGATAAAAAGATAAAAGCAAATGTCAAATCGACGGAGTTTGTAAATCCGAAGGAGATATTTACAAAGCAGAAGTTCAATATACATAACAGAAACTTTGCTACAATCATAAGTTAACATTCAAGCTAGAAGCTTTCAAAATTATACCAAACTAGCCAATGATGTGTAGAAATTAAAGTAAAAAATGGCAAAGGTCTTTTTTTTAATCATATCACCCCGAGCAAGGCGGTAACGCCACTGATGAGCAGGAAGCTACGTAAGAGTGAAAAGATTGGAAAAGAGAAAGCCGGAAACCATATCCTAAACAGGGAACAAGGGATGAGCCTCTTCATCTGTTCAATAGACGTGGGTTGACTGTGACCCGGGCGATAGTTTAGTCTACCTACTACAATTGAAAAAAAAAAAAAGAAAAGAGAAAAAAGATTGGAAAAGGGAAATAGTATATTTAAAAAAGGCCAGACCTTGCAACGCTGGTGATATGTACAGACTGTGCCAAGAAGTGAAGTTGACTATCGTATCATTTCCAGAACGAGAAAGGTTTGCTAAATGAAAGGGTTGAAATAATGTCACACACCTTAGAAAATACATTTTGATGTCGTAGAAACCCGGATGAAAGTTTTTACAATATTGTTTCAGTAATCTTAACTAACTCCTCTCTTATTTTGAACTTCCGAATATACATTCTAAAATTCCTGTTAAGCGTTCATAAAAGCGTCAAATAATCAGTTAGTATTTAAGGCCTGAAAAATACCAAGAGATTAAAACCAAGGTAGAGTAAACGGCTGATATTCCAAATTAGAATAATGAAAATGCTACAGTTTTTTCTTCAAATATGTATTGAGCACTTTTTAATACAACTGTTTACTGTTCTAATTTGAATCTGACCAATATCTGGTTAATAATTATATATATATATATATATATATATATATATATATATATATATATGGTTAAATTTAAAGAAGATAAGAGGAAAACTGTATTTAACTCGTTTACGCGTTTCGTCCTGTGATAGACTTTATCAAGACAAAAGAACGAAATGAGCTTTATCCCAAATTACGTATCTATAAACAAACAGCGTTGGCAACTATAAAAAACGGTTGAATTCCCTTCGTTTTAACATCTCGTGACATTGCACTACACATAAAGGAGTTCTAAAACTAAAATATTCTGTAAATCTTTTTGAATTTTTTGTGGGCATTTTTAGAGTTACCAACAATATTTCACTGCCTGATGATTATACCCTTGGCACCGAAACATGAAAGCATTTCAGTTGCCCCTCCAAATATCATTATTTTAATATTAATAATAACTGTATCTCTTTCAAAGCTTTACTTCTGTAACCATTCTGTCCTTAATCTTAGATCATAACTGAGTATATTTTCACACACACACACACACACACACACACACACACATATATATATATATATATATATATATATATAATTCTGCTTTAATTAAACGTGGAATAATTTATTATAATAAAAAAATTATAGAAAGTGCGTTGATTTCTGAGTTTTACCCGTTAAATCTTCTTTGAGTTTAGCAAGACCACTATTAAAAAAAAGACAAAAATCAAAGATATTTGAAACCTAAATGAAATCGTCTGAACCTGTGTAGACAAGTCGAACAACAGAAAACTATTAAACTTGAAATTTATCCTCTCTACAGCTTCAGCTTTTACACAATACCAACCGAGATTTTCGTTTATATAATCCTCACTTTTACAACATTTATAGAATTCCATCAATAAGAATATTATTTTAGTCTGATGAAGCACTTATACTGTTGAAACATGCTACATATTTGTTTTCATTCTGTTAGCTACCATGCGTGATTGGTTTCGACTATAAGGGCATCGATTAGCCGAAATATTACAACTGGCAACAGTTGAACATTGGTGATTTCAGTATAGATTGTAATAATACTGTCAAAGTAATTTTTGTATTCAGTGTCACATCAGAATATCAAAAGAGCTAAGTGCCTCAGATATTGACATAGAAGGCAACCTTATAGACACCAAGTGTAGAATCGGACCTCAGATGATGCCGGTCGTTTTCCCCAAAGTCAACCCAACTGAACATAGGACATGGACGCTTAAGATAACCACATTGGGAACCTCGACATGGTGTAATGGTTAGCAAGCACTAAAACAAATATAGCTGAATAGTGACTGCAATCCTCATATTTCTGTCCGTGTGCCACATCTAAGCTACCATAAAATAACCACATTACAGAAAGTTTTTCATCACGAGGGAAAGAAGAGTCTGTAAATATATTTTCGAGAAGATTTGAATGTTCAAAGAATCGGCGCGAAACCCCATCTTCTTCTTCTGTGTGCTCTGTTTTTTCAGAACGTAGGAGATCATTGCTTTCCACATCTCCCTATTCCTGGTGGCTCTTAGCATGCTTTCTCTTGTTACACCATGCAACCGTCGTTCCGTCATCCACCTGCCCAGGCCCTTCAAATATGTTATCCGCTGCTTTCCCCTGTCTCTTTCCTCCTCTATCCGGCCTGTTAGTATCAGGTTCTCCAAGCCCCCCTTCCTCATTGTCTGTCCCAAGGACATTAGCTGTCTCTTCCTGATGATCAATATTAATTTCCTTTTCGCTTCTATCCTTTCCTAAACCTCATCATTGCTCACATGCTCGATCCAAGATATTCGCAGCATCCTTCTGTAGAACCACATTTCAGTTGCTTCAAGTTATTCCTTCATCTTTGATGATATTGTCCAGCATTCCCTGCCATATTGAAGAACTGACATCCCATAGCAATCCAATACTCACTTCTTTGTTTCTAGAGAAATTGTCCTGTCTCTCAATACTCTAGTCAGCTTCGCCAATTCGCCTTCGGATTTCTGTGTCGCACTTTCCGTCTAGTCTTAGAACACTTCGCAGGTATTTTTGTACCTGCTTGATTTCAATATTCCCTACCTGTATTTGGCATTTTAGGCTGCCTTTTTTTGCTGATTATCATGCATTCGGTTTTCTTGCAGTTTATTTATAGTCTTTTTTTTTGTCATTCTCTTCGGCTACCTGCTGTAGTAGATCATGTAGTTTCCTTTCTGTGTCTGCTATCAGCACTGTATCATCTGCGTACCTTAGGTTGTTTAAATCGTGGCCTTCGATGACGAATCCTGGCATAGCTTCTCATTGTACTAGTTGAATAAATCCAGTGAAAAGATATATCCTTGTCTTACACTTTTTACTATCTTTGTATATCTGCTGAATTTGTTACTCGACTTTTCACTAATTACACCTCGTTTACATTTGAAAAATTTAGATTCGTATGCTTAAAATATTACATGAAGCTTTTGTCATGAATTAATATATCTTCAATAGCAACTAAATCATTTCTGAGGCCGCTGCATTTTCTCAAATGTTTAAATGACTTTGAGAGAAGGTGAAGTGAATACTTGTTTAAATGAAACGTAAACTGGTAAGCATAATATTATTCGTGATTTGTTAAATTTCAGAATATTGTTCGTGAAACAGGCGCTGTCATAAGAGACTGTCTGGCAATGAGAAACATCTATAAGCGATTAAAGATCTTTACGTTGCAAAAGAAACAGAAATCAATATTTATTGATCCAGGCCGCCAAAAATTGAATATTTCAGAATCTTAGAATGGCTTGTACGCAGTGTATCAACTCCATTTTTCAAACACTGGCTGACAACTAAAATGAATATAACAAATAAATGAACACACACACACACACACACACACACACACACACACACACACACACACACACACACACACACACACACACACACATATATATATATATATAGATATGAATATACATATATACATTTATACATATGTATATACATATGTATACCCCATTCATATATACACACACATATATATACATTTATATATACACACACACACACACACACACACACACACACACACACACACACACATATATATATATATATATATATATATATATACAGACCGTTACCTTCTATGTCAATATAACAGAATATCATCTTTGATGATGGGCATCTTTGTGTAAATTCCATTTGACCACTCTGAAGATGGCTCTTATCAGCCAAAAGCTTTGATAAAAACCAATATAATAAAAAAAAAAACAAATGTTGGACAATTTTTGTCTTTTTTTTTCACCAGAAATTAAGGCTAAAATGTTTAGAACGGCTCATGATTAAAAATAATAGCTATCCATTGTCTGTTATATTAAACAATATACGTTTAACTACATTCCTATATATATAATTGTAATAGAAACTATTACAATATAGAGATATATACTCGAGAGTTTGGTAGTTATTACTTTTATAAAGTGTTCACTACAGAAGTAAAGCTTTTAAAGTGAGACAGTTATTATTAGTATTAAAATAATGATGTATGGAGATGCAACTGAAAAGCTTTCGGAACCAAGTGCACCATTATCAGGCAGTGAAATATTGCTCAAATACGGGGTCATATAACGTTATGGAAATTTTTCGATTGAAAACCTTGATGCTAACCTATAAATTAAAAGTGATTGAGTGGGAGTTTATTAGAATTCAAAAGATTTGTGTAAGTCTTTGAAATTCTAATAACCTGTTTTTATATATACACTACCGGTCATAATTATTAGGCCACCCCAGTTTTTTAAAAGAAATTATGTATTTCACATTATTTTTAGTATTTATTGCCAAGTGGATAATTCTAAATAAAAATAGAATGGTTCTTTTGTTATTATTACTTTGCAAAATTTTACTAGGCAAGGAAGCAAAGATGAACTCGACCGAATCATCCTAAATTTTTTTCATACTTCCATTGATGAAACTGCAATATAGGTAATTGTTAAATATTTGTAAATTCATTTGATGCACATGTTATGGTGCAGTATTAACAAAAGAACCATTCTATTTTCATTTACAATTGTTCACTTGGCAATAAATACTAAAAAAAGTATGAAATACATCATTTATTAAAACATTTTGGTGGCCTAATAATTATGCCCGGTAGTGTGTGTGTATATATATATATATATATATATATATATATATATATATATATATATATTTCTTTGGTTATGACATTCAAGTAAAATTTGATAGATTTTTTACATATTTTTTTCGTTTAGTGTGTGTCAGGGCGCGAAAAAATTGTCCGTATTGTTCATTATCCAAATCAGTTTCGACCACATCTTTAACCAGTTTCAAGGCGGGGATCGGGTTTTTTTAAAAGTAATATTAGTTTGTATTCATGTCTGACTGTTTGAGATGTAGTTCTTGGCGTGTTTGAATATTAGTAGCGTATATTCCAAGCCTTCGCGTGTTGAACGTGGCTGAAATTCGAGTTGGCGTCTTTTTATTAAAAAAAAACATTGAACACATCATTTCCTATCCTAGAATTTTGCACGCTATTACTCTCACCAAACGAAAGCATATAAGACTTTTGTAAAAACTTAATAAAATTCATAGAATTTTTTTGTCTGTCATTTTCAACGAAACATATTTGAAAGAAATGTTTCTGTATATATATATATATATATATATATATATATAGTACTGTGCAAAAGTACTAGAAGAACTACTTTATCTTTTATAATGCATCAAAATAAAATTTCAAATCACCCCTCACACTACCGGTAGTGTGAAACGCATTTCGTAATCAATGACTCTCACTTTGCAAGGGTAACAACGAATGCAACCGCTTTTGTCGGTACGACCACGGCAAGTAAGATAACTATGTAGAGAATTCTTTTACAAACTGTTATTCGTCCACATTACTTAATATCATTCCTGGTAACCTCTTTTCAAGATAACTGTAAGTAAATGAATGCTCAGGGAAAAATGGGTTCATGCCTGCTTATAATAAGGTATAACATAATTTAAGCTGAAATTCAAATTCGATTCGTTCTTATTACGAACATGAGATAATGATAAATAACAAACCTTTTAAATGTTTGTTTATATTTCCGAGATGAGTTATTTTCATTGTTCAGGCTGTTGTCCTCAGCTATATTGCTATATTCACGATGCTTCGGCTCTTGTACGCTCCGACCTTCGTCAGGTGATTAGAATTTTGAAACGAACCCTTTATTTAAACCGTTGAGGCAGATTATACTCGTTTCATGAGTCATTCTTCTTCTGGAGGATTTAGTTATCTCCATTTAACTCAACTGCTTATGTTTTTGGTTCGTTTTACTCCCATAGATTGAATAAAGGCTTCACTACGGAATTACTTGCAGCTTATCCGGATCGATTTGATGAAGTTTGAAGGGTACAACGCCAAAACGTCTTGATGATAATAACAACAAAGATATGGAGAATAGTCCACATGTAAACACTTTAAATAGTAGGACTCGCCAATATATATATATATATATATATATATATATATAGTCATCCGCAGACAGATCTGTTTCGCTGTATCACAGCTCATCAGTACGGTTAGACTCCGTATATATATATATATATATATATATATATATATATATATATATATATATATATTCTCAAAACCTAGTTCAAGTGTTAGTTCAGCAAAAGACTTTGATCGGCAATCTTGGAAAAATCTCTAACTTGCGTTTGGTGGTGACCCTGGGTTATACCTTCTTCCACTGCAGGGTCGTAGTTCAGTTATGTAAGTTTATGTAAGTTTATTGAATATATCATGTTTCACATACTGCGTGGAAGTTCTTGGTCCTCGAGGCCTGTTATGGAAAGTGCGACACGGAGATCCGAAGGCAAATTGGCATGGCAAAGGACGCGTTCAAAGATGAGCAAAATACTAACACACAGGAAAATCTCAATAGAAACGAAGAAAAGAGTGCTAGACTGCTACCTGATGTCAGTTCTTCAATACGGCTGTGAATACTGGACAATATCATCGAAAATGAGGACAAAACTGGAAGCGGCCGAAATGTGGTTCTACAGAAGAATGCTACGGATATCGTGGACTGAGCATACAAGCAACGACGAAGTGTTAGAAAGAATGGCAACAAAAAGGAAATTGATGCTGAGCATCAGGAAGAGACAACTAAAGTTCCTGGGACGTGCAATGAGGAAGGAGAGCCTGGAGAACCTGATACTGACTGGACAGATAGAAGGAAGGAGAGACAGAGGAAGGCAGCGGATAACATATTTGCAGGGTCTGATCAGGTGGATGACGGAACGGAGGTTGCCAGGAACAACAGGAACAAACATACTAAGAGCCACAAGGGATAGGGAGACGTGGAGATCCATGATCGCCTACGCCTGAAGAGACAGGGCACATAGAAGAAGAAGTACCACCGTTGATTTAGGCTGAGCATTATGTTATTTTACTTCCTCTGCCTGGTATAGACAACGCGACGAGGAATTATATGGGGAGGAGAAGTTTATCTTTTCCCAACTGATCTTGTACTTTACGTATCAGCTTAAAACTAATATTAAAACTGAAAGGAGACGATTCCTCAACCAGAATTTGACTGTACTAGAACAAAGTCATAAGTCATCGTCCTGTCTTTGTTCAGACTTTTTACATAACGCGCTAACCCAGTAAGTAAGGTTTTCTCAGCATAGTTGCTGTATAAACGACAGTTAAGCTCTGTGGGCATTCAACAAATACAAGTGTGTCTGAACACAACAGGGATTAGCTAGCCACCCTCTAATACACAGTCATCCTTGGTTGCGGATGGCCAGCCATAACATACTCATTACTGGCAAAAATACAGAGAAGCAATAAAGTCACTATACAGATGGCGTTTATTCAATGTTTTTAAAGAAACAGAATTATCGATGACCTGAAGCATTTTATTCGAATGCATTTGCGGACCTAAGCCGTCAGAATCATTCTTATCGTGATATTTGTTGAAGCGTTCTCTCACGTTGCATTGAAGCTGTACCAGTAATTAATTTACTATTGCTTACAATAGAATTTTATTGTTATTAACCAGAATTGACAAGAACCATTTCAATAATGATTTCCTGGACTGTTGATTAATTGCTTCGTCTTGTTATTGTAAGTAAATGTATAACGACTTTATTACCACCATGTATATAGTTAATGGTGAGGGACAAAATATTGTCTTGTAGGGGAAAACGTGCTATTTAACTTTTCTGGGATTATTAAGAGTTATTAATTTAGGAGCATGACTCCAAAGAATTAATTATAATAATTCAGAATTTGACACATGCGGGACACACCGAAGACCAACGTGACATGGGGAGGTAGAGTGCCACCTACTTGACAAGATTGTTGGCTGAGATTTGGAAAGGTGGCGGAAGGTTAAATAAAAGTTACAAGATTAGCAACTAGGTCCCACCCTTTTACTGTGAAACCAATAAAGTGTAAACGCAATTTTTACTCCCTCAGCTTCTTTTCCCGCACTTCCCACCTGTGGAATTCCCTTCCGTTTACTTGTTTTCTCGACAGCTACAATCTCCAATAATTTAAATGTAAAGTTAATAGTCATCTCCTATCTCACTAACTTGCATCCTCTCTCTCATGCTCCTTTCTCCGTCCACTCCACTTTCATCAGTATTCTCATCCTTCTCTTACCCACTTCCTGACACCCCTATATAACTTGTCACTGTTTCTCATAACTTTCCTTCTATGTAACCCCCTGCAAAACAGTGGCAGTAAAATGCCTTGCTCGGGGAAATATGATGATAAAAAAATAAGTAAAATAAAATAAAATAAGAGTTGTTGTGCTGGTCATGATTGCTCACGTTCCGAAGGGACACGGCACATTGACAAAGAGAATCTTCTATAATATGCCGTAACCACTGATATATAGGCTCGTTCTTATCGCTGGTCAAAATCTATGATTATCAGTGGAGACTACGAGAAAATATATTTGTTTGTCGATTGATATATCCCTGGAAGGAATATCAGGGAAAAGAATAGTGTAAGAATAATACTTAACACTAAAGATAGATTAGAAGAGATTTATTATACAGCAGTACAATAAACCAATAGACGTACAAGAACAATCAACAAATAGTAACCGTAATAACGATCAAGTAGAAAATACCTCCGCCTATGACGTATGCGTCCGTCTAGTGACGTAGACCTTATCAATACCGGAGTAGGATAAGATGTCCTCTACAACATCGATGAAAACTTGTTTTATCTTATGACGTCATTATTCTTCGTGAATAAGATGTAGTCTCTGATGCCTGCATTAGAGGCATAACATATCTTACTACCACTGTCATCGCTCGTATGTAGGTTTGTGTTCAGTGAGGCTTACGGCAATATCAGGTTGAAACACTGGGTCTCGTACCTTTACCGAAGTTAAGCAACAACGAGTCTGGTCAGATATGTGACTATTCGTAATACCAGATGCTGTATGAATGAATGTGCTAGTGATGTAATGAATTACGGCTGAAATTAAAAATCGGAGAGTCGAGTTTTAATATAATTCAGGTTTGTTATATTAACTTATTTGAAAATAATATTGGAAAAGGTATGAAGCCACTTGTTCTCTCCCAGTTATGGGTTAATTAGTAGAACTAATAAATAAATCATTATTACCGCCCAAACATTTCTTACAATTTAAAAAAGATGGGCAATCGCTTGGGGATATCAGGTGCTGTAAGCTTAGATGGTGTATTATATAATGGTTTAAAATTCTTAATAAAAGACCCGAGTTTCAATTCCAGTCAAGTTAAATATTGACTGATTTTAAATAACCTTTATTCTTGGTCATCATTAGTGAAAATTCCACGGCATATATGTTGGTTACGTAAAAAACTAATTTCGTTGCTTAAAACTCTAACTTATAGTGCTCTTGTGCTCCCTGCTTATGAGTTAAATTCTGGCGCAATAAATGGGAGATATTGCTTTTGAAGTGTGTTGCGTCTCGTGTCGTCGCTGATCTCAACGCTACTGCACTGACGGTATTAACGGAAAGACGATTTTTCTTTCTGGTTTGTTTTTATTACAGCAAAAGTACAGACATGGCAGCTTGGATTCTAAAACACAGTGCTAGGATTGACTTCAAGGAAACGCATGTCGATCGTTGGCCTGGCGTCTCTCACCTCTGGAGACTGGGTCAGGGAATCGTACAGATGTTTCAAAAGTTTTGCTGCCCCTTCTAGATTTTGTTTCTCGTTTGTTTTTATTACAGCAAAGGTACAGAAATTGCAGCTTGGATTCTAAGACGCAGTGCTAGAAAGAACTTCAATTTAATGCATGTCGACAATTAGCCTGGCGTCTCTCCTCTCTTGAGACTGGGTCAGGGAATCGTATCGACGCTTCAAAAGTCTTGCTGCCCCTTCTCGATTTTTGTTTCTCGTTTGTTCTTTATTACAGCAAAGGTACAGACATGGCAGCTTGGATTCTAAGACGCAATACTAGGAAGAACTTCATAGAAACGTATGTCTATCGTTGGCCTATCGTCTCTCCTCTCGTGAGAATGGATCAGGGAATTGGATCGATGTTTTAAAAGTCTTGCGGCCCCTTCTCGATATTTGTTATTCGTTTGTTTTTATTACAGAAAAAGTACAGACATGACAGCTTGAATTCTAAGACGCAGTGCTAGGAAGAACTTCAAGGAAACTCATGTCGACCGTTGACCTTTCATCTCTCCTCTCTTGAGACTGGGTCATGGAATCGTATCGGCGCTTCAAAAGCCTTGCAGCCCCTTCTCGAATTCGCGTTGTTTTGGCGTTAAAATCCGGATAAGAACATGATTTCTCTGTTAGAATATCATGCTCAGGAGGTATTCGTACCAACTGTTGACCATTCTGGCCATAGTCTCTGCATTCTGTATTGAGTGTCCAATCTTATGATTATATATCAGTAATATATCTTTACATTAACGCGGTCATCGCTAGCCTGCAGGCTGTTGTTCATCTCAGGTGAAAATGCCTAGGCGAAAGTGTTGACTATTGGGAAAGCTAATATTTCCTAAAGTTGCCCGATCTAACGCTGCTATTGTGTTCATTGTATCTATTGTACTCGTTAGAAAGAAACAGGATGTATCAACATTGTCTATCATGGAAGCTGTTAATTCCGAAAAAATTACTTTGTCTACAGAGAAGAACAGATATTCAGTTGGGGATGTACTCTGTTTTGTTCACTGTTTTAAAATGCATATCGGCATTCTGCCCTAAAAGACGTACGTGAACAGAAACAAAATGAAATTTTGGTTGGTTGAATTTGTTTTGCAGCATATCGACCACGATGTAACTGATACCATAAAACCGAGTGTGAATATTAACATTTACGCCCTAAATAAATCTAAATATTTCGTTTTCAGTTTTATCACTTTAACTGCATATAATTTTATACTTTTCAGTGTAAACGTATGTTTTTTTTAGATATATAATTTGTAGCTGGTAACATGTAATGTTGCTAATTTTAAAAAATATATATTACTGTTGATTTCACCACAAAAAAGCATTGTTGGTATTTTTTAATACAAATGTATTGTTGGTAATTTTATAATAAAAATATATTTTTACATTTATAATGTTGTACTGATTATCATTTTACTGTTATCCTCTCTATTATAATAAAGACCGTTATATATATATATATATATATATATATATTGCTTAATTATTTAGCTTTTTGTCATAATAAAATTACACCAGTGCACATTTGTATTAAAAAAGAGCTCAATACAATTATATGATAGAACTTTTGAATATTTTTCATTTGTAAACGAGTTATTACACGTCCTAGGTATCTAGCATGTGGTGTCTTCAGGTGATTTGCAAATCACCTGAAGACATCACATGGTAGAAACCTAGGTCGGGTAATAACTTGCTTACAAAGTAATTATATATATATATATATATATATATATATATATATATATATATAAACGTTATATTTCCCAAATATTCCTGTCTCACTTCTCACCGCTCATGCAAAAAAGACCCGTAACTATTTGAGTTGGGTGGCTCTCACTGCTTATATACGTTGGACATTCGTAAAAAAAAAAGAAAAGAGAAAGTTTTTCCCGTCTAAATCTATCCTGCACATATATAAATCTACCATCCGCCCGTGCATTGAATACTACTGCCATATCTGGTCGGGTTCCCCTGCTATTCTCCTCGGGCTTCTCGATAAGGTTCAGAGGAGGGTCTGTAATGTGATAGATACCGACTTGGCAGACCGCCTGTAGTCTCTCTCTCACCGGCGCGACGTGGCTTCCCTGTGTCTCTTCTATAAATACTTTCACGGCTTCTGCTCCGATGAACTTAGATCACTGGTGCCCCCTAAATACGAATTTGCACGAGATACTAGATTAGCAACTAGATCCCACCCTTTTACAGTGAAACTGATAAAATGCAACCACAACTTCTACTCCAACAGTTTTTTTCCTCGCACTTCCCGACTGTGGAATTCTCTTCTACACGATTGCTTCCCCGACGGCTACAATCTCCAGGAGTTTAAATGCAAGGTCAATAGACACCTCCTAACACACTAACCTGCTCCCATTCTATCAAACACTCTTCCCATCTGCCCAACCCTCATCCTTGGTATCTTTACTCATCTGTCACCTTCCTCCTGACATTCCTTATGTCTAACCACTCCTTCTCTTTACCTTCCCCTACATAGCCCCATGCGCAATAGTGGCAGTGGAATGCCTTTCTTGGGGTGAGATGATTAAAAAAAAAAAAGAGAATTTCTATATTCCGTGTTCTTTTATTTGTTCATCACTGCCTATGTGTGTTATAAAATTCATTGCAATTTTTTTTACAAGATATTCATTGTTAATATAAAACGAGACGTTAATTTTGGTGTCAATTTCTGGTTGAGTCTCGATTGAAAGCTGGTACTGTTTAGTTACGAGTTAGACTTTGTTAAACGTTAACGTCCATAAAGCAACGCCTTAAATATGGGATATGACCAGCTACCTATTCGCCACGCTATGTTTCTCGAATGTTGGAATAAGGTATGCCTTGTAACTGCGATCAAAACAAAAACAAAAGTTTACGATTGTTTATTTGGATTGTGCTCCAGCTCATCGGATGGTCATAAAAGGGTGTGGTAGATTTCGTAAGAGTGATTTTAACTGATGAATAACATTCTGAGCTATCTTCCAACGTCGGTGAAGATGTTCTGCTTGCCATCGAGGATAATAAACCGAATTATTTGACAAATGTGATTGCTAAGAATTTAGAAATCGATATCTGAATTACCTTTTGACATTTGAAGAGACTTTTCACACTCGACGCGTTCTTTGACGGAACTGAACAACTTCGACCCTGTTTCGGCAATTAATACTTTGCCACGAAAAGGACACGTTCTTTAACAGAATTGTCACAGGTGATGAAAAATGGAGCATTTGTGATAGTGTAGTGGATAAGAAATTAATCAAAATCAACCTTCTTCTTTACTTTTACAAAAATTGACAATGACCTGTGAAATCCTGGTTTTCCTAAATAGAAAAAAGATTGACCATGTGCTTAACGAAAAAGTCAAAACCAGGTTTTGCAAGTAGGTGTCATTTTGATTTGCAAGATCAAAATGGACTTCGCGAGTAAGTGCGAAAAATTTAGATTACAATAAAAGGACTTCATCAACCTCAGTTAGACAGATTGTCAGATGGGAGCCGCTAGACAAACATCTAAAATGTAACTTCAACTTCAAGCGATTCGGACATTGTCCTCTTTCTCTTTCCCCTTATATCTTTCAACAATTACTACTACGAACATTTTGTAGGAACTCTTAAATTTCTCATTGAACATTAATTTGTACGAATTCTTGTTATTCCTTCTTAATAAATTTCTATTTTAACATTCAAAATGTATATTTTATTATTCCACTCTTCCAAACTATTCTACACATTTCAACCTACCGACTACCAACCTTCTGATAACGATGAAAACCTTCTGATAACTCTGCTGATGACAATTCTGCATGAAACTTGTAAGCTGTAGGGAGTTCGGTTAAGTCTGAAAAAGGCCGGATCAGAGAAACATTAACCAGTTCCCTATAGCTACAATAGTGTTCAACTCAAACAAAACTGGAAATAAGCTTGTGCATATGCAGAACTCGTGACTAAAGCAGATTTGCACCCAGTGAAGGTATTACTCTCCGTTTGGTAGTGATAATTCACTTTGTGTTTCTTTTGGACGACGAAACTCTAAGTGAAAATAAATAATGCGACCAACTCAACAATCTTCGTGCAGCAGTTCAGGAAAACGACTGATTTTGGCAGATCAAAAAATGTCATTGTACATCACGACAACACAAAACCACATGTTTCAAAATAAACATTACAGAATCTTAAAAGTTGAAAACTATTCTCCTATCAAGGCTCTTTCAAATTTCAATTAGTTTTGGTCATTACTGAACAATTTAAATGACAAACAAACAAACAAACAAACAAACAAAAATTGACTGTGTACTGTCGGTCGAAAAATACTTCACAACCTTCTTCCAACAAAAAAGGAAAACAAAAAGTTTCGACAAAAATAGCATCACAAAGATTGTAGAAGAATGGGAAGCAGTTTTGTAAAAACAATGGAGAATATGTACTTGACTAATAAATTATTTAGTGAATATATAAAATGTTTTTAATTTTCTGATCGGGAATGAACAAAGATCTAATACTTTCATTGTATATTTTAATGTCTGATAGCCAAAATGATAGAACTGATTATGATATTCAAATTTCAATTTCAATAAAATGACATTCAAACGAGATTACTTGGAAAAATCTGATATGCAAAATATAATAATTTTGGATAAAATCTGAAATAATTTTATTGAAATAAAATAAATTTAAAAATCCTTAGAGCTGATATATTGGGTTAGGAAGAAATTTCACCCACATCAATATTTATAATTGTTAGTAAAATTTATGAGATGAGTTGTTAGCATTATTTCTATTCAAATTAATTTCAGAATACTTCCCTTTTTTTTATTATACACTCCTGGTTCATACTCCTTCCGCATATTTTGGACAGGAATGAACGCTGACTGTTGAGTATTAATTTTCAGTTTCCTTCTAAAATATTCTCATTCTCCTTCTCTCTCAGTAAAACACTTGCGTCTTTTTAAACTATTTCCCTATGCAAGGCAATAACGCCACTAAGACTTAAGAAGCTTAGCGAGTGTTAAAAAATAAGAAACAAAAGAAACCTTATTAAAAAACAAAAACAATAGAAAGGTAATCAAGAAGACGTAGATAACGATTGACATAACATCTTAATGATATTGTTTCGATTGGAGAGAAATTATTAAAAAATAGGTTTCAGCCGATGTTCCTTCTTGCCATTTTCAAATGTCTGTCGATCTCTGTAAGCTTCAGACATTTTCTAGCTAAACACTTTATTGAATCTACGCGGATAGATTGTCCTCGTTTCACTCTTCATGTCTAAGGATATTTCAAATTATTTTTCGTACTAATTCATTTATTGTTTGTCGTATTTCCACTGAGTCTAAATATGTACTCCCCGACCAGGGATTACATTTTTAATTACTCGTCATCAAATTTACGAACTGCCATATATTAACTCCAATAAATTACGCCAACCTGCCATGGGCATCCTAGCCAATGTTTACACTGTCTCATCAGATGTCACAGCAAAACCGCTATAGGCCTGGTCATTTTTAGGAAATTAAGGTATGATAGCGCAACATACCTTCACATACTGCTAAAACATGGTTTTTAGCACGTCAGTGTAGTTGAGATGGAACGAGCTGGAATAACATTCAGTACTACAAACAGGAATATGCGTTTCTCAGTTGCAAGTCGTCGCAATTTTCAGTAAGGTAAGCAGATTTGCTCTCCTAGACATTCGTTATATATATATATATATATATATATATATATATATATATATATATATATAGTTTAATTATGATAATGTTTGGCACCAAGATTGTTGCTTTTACAAAAGTTTTACTGATAGAATTATATTTTGGCAAGCAAGTTTTTTTTTTATTGTAAATTTCTCTAACTGGGTTTGCAGATAGAGCGTTGATAAATTAAGTGCAAAAATTGTCACGTTAACTGACCAGGTTCATACCGACTTCAAAGTTGTGTTGGGACACCGTTATGATGTTATAAAGCTCATCAGCGCTGCGTTTCCTACTGTTGACTTTCGTTTTACTTATTTAAAGAGAGATCGGTGTGATTTGATATTTTGTGGTAGGGTCTTCTTTGTGATTGGTTGGTTTTCATCTTCTTGTTTATAGACAGTTCTGATTGAACTGTAAAAAATATATCGAGCCTGAATACATGCTGATATTATTTATTTTGTCAGTCATCGCAACTTAATTTGATTAAAAATTTTTGGCGGTCGTAATCTTTCATTGACAGTGGAAGTTCGTATTGTCTCATTTATATGTATGTATTATTTTAATTTTTATATAATATTTAGAACATTATTTATATTAAAATATTATATTTGTAATATTAGGGTTTTATATAAACGCCTAATAAAAGAAATGAGAGTATCTCACATCCTAGCGAAACGGAATTCCAAATTCGGAGAAAAGTTCCAAA
Source organism: Ascarosepion bandense (assembly GCA_037127315.1). Lineage (NCBI taxonomy): Eukaryota > Metazoa > Mollusca > Cephalopoda > Sepiida > Sepiidae > Ascarosepion > Ascarosepion bandense. The sequence continues at coordinate 594,225 of JBBBDQ010002224.1, forward strand.
GCCATAGATTTTTACACATTTTTTTATGAATAATTATTTTTTCTTTTTTTACGCATGATCGATGTAAACTCGTGTTCATTACGAAGCGATATACACAATTAGAGGAAAGGTAAAGATTGACGCTTCAATTAAGCAAAAGTTAAAATTTAAATATTCAGGGAAGCACCTATGTGGGAGTTCGCAGTAATTTTTCCTGGGAAAGATAGGGATTTTTTTTTTTATCATTTCGCCCCAAGCAATGGAACTGATATATTCTAAGAGGCAGGCTGTATTTTTATTGTCGTAAAACTATTAATTCCGAACGTGCATAACACGTTTTGCTTGAAATCCCCCCACTGAGTAAAGAAAAAAAAACTAATATTTACAGTGTGCGTCACTCTGTCTGAAAAACAAAATAAAAAACAAAAATAAAAATAATTGTATTTTACAATTCAACTTTGCTTCATGGAGTTTTTATAACTGTAGTTTTAATGTAACACAAGTGCTTCAACGTGATGTGACCATAAACCCAAAAGAAAATGACAAGATAATAAAAGAAAAGGAAGGTGGTAAAGAAATTGATTTTTATTCTGAATGATTCATTTTCTTGGGCTAATCAGCTAAGCATGAGAACGATTCAGTTCTATTTCTAAAAAATATTGATTTTTAATCTAACATATTACTTGAATCATTATTAATGTGGCTACTGTTATTTGAAATAAACGACCAATATATCACATCTATTGTCCTTTGCATTCAGTAACATTTGCTCTTGTGCAGGGATTAAACATGCATTTCCCATAGTAGAAAAAACACCGTTTGTTTAATGCATTTGACGTCAATCGAGTCTAAATTGGCGAGACACAATTTGATCCACGTTACTCAAATGAACGGTGTTTGTTTTCTTTTCTTTTCTGTAACTAACTTTTTTATTCTTACTGTAACTGTTATAAATAAATCAAGAGTGGTCTCCCCTTGTTTTGTCACTATCATTTTTGAAAGAGATATTTCTCTTAACTGAGACAAAAGAAGGACACTATACGCAAACATTTTATTCACAGTTAAATAAAGCTTTCTTAAAGCTCACACCTGCGTACTTTTGTCGTTACAATTTATTCAACTGAGAAATCTCTCCATTATGGAATAATTCATTCACATACAGATTTTCAACAAAGAACCTGACACTACAGATAATGAATAGCGCTGGACGCATTGGCAAGTGACGTTCGAAAACTACTTAAAAGAAATATAGGTAGAAACCCCACATTAGCCATTGAACAAGCTGGGACACTTAACTAAATATATATCCCATACAGTACATGAAATAATCCTGGACTGTTACACCTATGACGATCATCATCATCATCATTTATCCATCACACCCAACATTTTGTTGCTGTTTCTGTAACAAACTGCTTTTTACGGGGCAGGGTTATTAGGCCTGCACCTAACCCCCAAACCTGGAGGACCGGTAGACCATTCTTGGCCCTTAGGTTTACAGCACCTGGTATTAACAAATAGCCATTCATTTAAGTACTGACCAGGCTTGATGATGCTAAACTTCGGTGATTGGACGGGAGCCGGTGCATTCAACACGATGTAGCCGTAGACCACCTATGACGATGCTATGGACATATTACAAAATACTAACCGGAAAAAAAGAACGAAATCTTCTCGCAACATAAACTGGCTAAATGTTGATTCGCTGCAACGGTATTTAGAATAATTAAGAGCCATAAGCAAGGGGTGTAACTTCTAACCAATGAATGCTGAAGAAATTCGAAACAGGCATATTCTGGACGCCTTCATCAACGGTCTACAGAATGCCCAGGTAAGGTAAAAATTCGTGGAAAATACCCACCTAAGTTTACAACCAGCTTACAAAGAGGCTTATACGTCTGAAGTAGCCCCGTGCTTTACTTACACATTTATACTGAAGGTGTTGCTCCGATCACACGCTTTTCTCATTTACTTATCTTTTCTTACGTACATGATTCACCGAGTCTCTCTTCTGAGACTTCTCTTTCTAATCAGAAAATTCCAGATACAATAAGGCTTATGGCCTATTACTTTGAATACACCGGTTCTCGCTCGATCACCGAAGTTAAGCAACGTTGAGCCTGGTCAGTACTTAGATAGGTGACCGCTTGGGAATACCAGGTGCTGTAAGCGTATAATGATGGATGTGCTTTGTGGTGCGGTGAATATCGACTCGGAAAGAGAAATCGGTGATCCGAGTTCGAATTCCATTTGAATACCCTGCATTCACTTAAGCAATGGTACCCTTCGGAAAGGTATTAACCTCTTCCTTCCCTCTAGTTATGGGTCAAATAACAAGGGTAGGACTTGGAGACCCTGCCCTTAAAAACGAATCCCAATGAATCTTACAAATAAACTAAATAAAACAAATCAAAACGATTTTCAGCATTAAATGACCTAATGAAGGTTGATATGCTGGTTAAATGAACCAATCAACCAGATACTATAAACCATTTAAAATTCCTGCTGCTGTCACAGCTCGTAAATGGTATTTTGTAAACTCAGTCATCACCTTAGGTCAACTTGTCTAGCTTGGTATCACAAATGTAGAAAGTTTGGGTATTTTTCAAAGGTTTGTCGTTCTACACCCTCTAAAAATAAGACATCCACTGACTCTTCTCTGGTAGCCACCGTAACAGTTGCTTCTCCGGACTGCCTTTCACAAAGCAAAATGCAGATTACAGTTAATGTCGTTGTTACTGATGAACTAATTCACACCAGCAGTTGTGGTAAGTTTTATTAATTTCGGCATTGTGAAGTCTAATCAGTGGAGGACTTTTCCATGTCCTACACGGGTGTCTATGGCAAATGCTTCTCGATGATCACAAGTATTTGGATACTGCCTACTCAGCCTAGAGTTAGAAAACACTTTGTATAGAAACATCAAACTGTCGATAATGAACAACCTCTGTAGTGATGTGATATTGAAGCATGGTTTTCTAAAACATCATTCTAGTATCAAGGAAGCACACAAACCAGCAGACCGCATTTGTAGATTCATAACAGTCAATGCCCTGTACCCACCACTCTTCAATAACTTATCTCCAGACTGTAAACCTATAGCCCTGAAGTCAAGACGGTACTTACTTGAGACCAAAAAAATTATAAATGATGAAATTACGAGAATGTTCGACGAAGGAATTTTTTAAATAAGTGAGTCCCTATGAAGAGCCCATGTATTAACATCTCCTGAGAACCACAAAAAGAGATTATGTGATTGATTAAACTCAAACTATAAATTGGTTCACCATATTAGACGCTTACCCATTACCTCGGAGAGACTAAATCACAAGTAAATTTTCAATTATAAACCATAGAGCACACTCGATCCCAGAAGCACCTATCACCAAGGGGCTATTATACAAGATGATCGGGTCTTAGACAGCTTTTGAGGCAATAGTTACCTCTATCAATTTAAAAGAATACTATTCAGAGTATCGAATGGTGCTGCCAGCTTCCAGCGAATTATGGATAAATTTATTAGTGACGAAAGATTGGAAGACACTTTCGTATATATTGACAACGTAACCATGTAGATCAAAATCGTAATCTGAAACAATTCATAGTGGCTATTGCGAAATATAGTCTCACATTAAATATCGACAAATGTTATTTTTTTGTGTAGAGACCATTACTTTATTGGGGTACATCGAGAGAAAAGATCCCGTGTCACCATATTCTGAACGATTGAACATCTACTAAACTTGACAATTCCTAGTAATATGCGTGCAGTTTAATACTTTTTTTAAGGATTTTTACTTGCACGTACTTCCTAATGTTTAACCCGTCTTGTTCATCTGCTTTTGTGTTTTATACGTAGCTATTAAACGTTTTTTCTCGCTCTACGATGGGAGTTTCTGTGCCCGATACAGTGACAATTTAGGCAGTTTTTATTCCGGAAGGACAGTCTTTATACCAATGTAATAATCCACAACCGAAAAAACTGGTTAGAATGGAAATTTTCGTGTTTCTTCTTTTATTGGTTTGATTTAGAGGGAGAATTACATTGTTTTTTTTTCTTTTGGCATGCTTTTCTTATGCCAGATTACTCGATATTTTTTAATCTTGGCGTACGCTTTCGAATCTCTGACAGGCCTCTGCTATTTGTTGGAGAGTAAAGTTCAGAGTATGTGAAAGTGTCTATTGCGCCTCAGATCATGTTATGCATTTTTGTTTTCACTAATTTGTCCCCAGTTTAAGCAAGTTTCTATGCTCTCGTTGGGTTTAAAGTAGAATTTCGTAGAGTTTCTGATGTCTGACTTTAGTTTGTTTTTGAACTTCAATCCGTTTTTTATCAGCTTGTCTTAGTATTTCAAGTCGTTCTTTCTCAGTTTGCTTTTGAATTTCAAGTCATTCTTTTTTATATCCAACTGGAGTTGCTCTATTCTTTTTTTGCTGCTAACTTTGCTTTTCTTGGATTTAAATTCGTCCATGTTTATCCGTGCCTTCTCTTTTAGAATTACACGAATAGAAATCATATTCAAATGAAAAATGTTCTTTTCTTTCAATAACAATAATTAAAAAAAAACATTTTATAGAGTCCGACCAATTTATGTAATCTGTGGAGTATAAATCCTCGAATCTAAAGTAATAGGCAAAAGTTATACCCTCGTTCAGAGAATATGTGAAAGTGTCTGTTGCGTCCCAGATCATGTTTTGTGAGAACGCATTTTCGTTTTCACTAAATAACGAATAATTGAAAGTGAATAACTTTAATATTTTACTTCCTCAGAATCACGTAGTTTAGCGGCTCGCGTTCAAGTTCAGTGTAAGTTAGATGTGTTTTTCGTTCGGTTTTCTTTTCTGGATTACCAAGTACTGTTGAATAGAAAAGTTGCAACGAAAAATTGAATTCCGTGCGTCCAATGTTGAACCAATATTGACTATTTCCACGCAGTCCATTTGGGGTCTTCAAGGGTTCTTTAGAATCCACGTCGCCAAGTTGTTGTAACCTTGTTGGGGTCAGAAATAAAGACACAAAGACGAAATAGAGTGAAACAAATATATTACAAAGACAGTACTATAGACATATATCAATGAGAGATTATTAGCGTGATTGTTAGTCGGCTGTCAGAGTTTTCTGTTGGAATAGCTTCCGCTCTCCCCCTCCACTCTCTACGATGTAAAACTTATATATAGTTTGGGAGAGTTCATGTGTCATATGGGTAAGTCACCATTACAAAAATATTAAGAGAGAAATAGCCAACTCAGATTTTGCCATTTCTCAGGTGATAGATATAGATGCATCTGATTGAGCAGTCGCTGCCGCTTTAAGGCAATCGGGATGCCCTATTGGATTTTTTTCAATAACCTTGTCCCGTTTAGAACAGCAACACTCAGCAATTGATAAAGAAGCCTATGCTACAGGGAAGGTATTTAGAAAATAGAGGCATACTTTATAGGAAGACGTATTTGATTGATCACGGATCAAAAGTCCGTTGCATTTATGTTCAACACCAGAACAACTAGTAAAATTCAGAATGACAAAATAGCGAGTTGAAGAACTGAACTCTTCTGTTTTTCTTTTGATGTGAGTAATCGACCTGGGAAAGAGAAAACTGCGGTAGATGCACTATCGAGACTATGTAGTCCACACATAGATAAGCTTCGTATCCTACACAATGAACTGTGGCACGCAGGCATAACAATAATGACTTATGTAGTGCGATCCAGAAACCTACCATATTCCACGGATGATGTAAAAAAATGATAAAGTCATGTGGAATATGCGCAGAACACAAACCGCAGTTTCGCATGCCTAATGCCAGGAGACTTATAAAAGCCTCTCAATCATTTGGGAGGTTAAATATAGATTTTAAGGGTCCCCTACCGTCAGAAAATAGGAAGCGCTACATACTAACCGTCATCAATGAATATTTGCGATTCCTATTCATATTCCGTCTCCAGACATATCAGCAATGCTCTTTATTTAACATTTGGGGGGTTCCAGCTTACATATATTCAGATCGTGAAACCTATTTCATGTCTGAACAGTTGAAACAATTTCTTCGGGAACGAGACGTGGCCACAAGCAGATCGACTCCTTACAACCCTCTGGGTAATGACCAGTGTGAGCCGTACAACGGCATTCTATGTAAAACTATAAAACCAACCGCAGCAAATCGCAAATCTCTGAGCTCTCACAAAAATGATGTCCTGCCTGAATCTCTGTATGCTATCTGAACGATTCTATTTATTGCTCCAAATGCCACGACACACGAGAGGTTCCTCTCATTTCAACAAAAAATCTCGGCGGGAAATTCGCTTCCTTCATTGCTTAAAGCCTAGAACGGGTTTCTGAAACCCGTTCTAGGCTTTAACTCTCAGTATTTAACTCTCAGTATTTAACGATTGATATTGTATTTAAATTATTGAAGATTTAAGTTGACAGGAAAACATGGCCCCAAAATAGAGTCCCCCCCCCAGAGAGAATTCCGAGAGAAGAAACTATTACGGTTACATCTAGCCAACTCAACTAAATTAATGAGACCTTGTTGCCAATCTAGACAGCACTTAAATTCATAAAGTCTAGGTACCATAGAGGAAAGTTCATCAGAACAATTAACATGAAAGTATTGTTAGGGAAGGTTACATATCGCCAACTAATCCCTAAATTGATGAGACCTTGTTGCCAATCTAGTACTGCGCTGAAAGTCATAAATACTAGGTACGAGAACAAAAACTCATCCAGACAAATGACATGAATACATTTCAAAAGAAAAGGCACAGAGAGGCAACATTACGGCGATGAGAAAGTGAGGTTTGTAGAGACGCCAAGTCAGGACCAATAATATTGATGATTTTTTTAGATTTTATCAGGAATCTCTAAACATACAGCATGAGCACGGAACCTATATATATATATATATATATATATATATATATATATATATATATATTTGTGTTGAAAAACCTTTGGAATTAAGCCACTGACATATATATAATAACAGATTCTACAGAGACAGATTGTCTAGCACGACACAGTGAACCAACTGTCTTAGCAACTGACCTGGCAATGGACTCAATATAGTCTTTTCGCGTCATTTCAGCCGAGAATATTAGCCAAAGAAGGCGCAATGTTTCATTCTCCTGGGGGTCAGCATTATCCATGCTAATCGAAGGTAAAAATGGGTCTCTCAGGTGATTTTTAGTTTTGTTTTCGAAACGTCTTGGAAAACTGTTGTCATGTGCTTGGATGATCGTTTTTTGGAAAAGTTTATAGCGTCATGAGAATCTCCAGTTCAACTTGTAGATCAGAAAAACCAGCACCTGGAATCGACAGCATACGAAAGTAGAACATCATCGAAACTTTAAAGAAGGGCAAACAGAGGCTGGCCTTGACTCGCGGCTCAGAGACAAAGAGGTGAATTAAGAGGGCGATAGTGTGGCCACCAAGCTGTAGAAAAAAATTAGAGGGACAGTAAAGGGAAGATATCTGACCTGAAAATCTGACCCCACATGGCCTTGTATGGTCGGTGATAGGAAGTGCTGTAGGTCAACCAAGGATGTGTATATTCAACAGGAGAGAGAATGGTCTGGACTCTGTATGTGAGGTTTGGGATATGTCTTACATCCTATTCCGATGTTTTCGTTTGATTATAATTTTAATTAATTAAGACGCCTTTAGGATAAGTTGCTTACTGAGATTAATTAAATATATTTCAAATTCATCAGTTATGCATATGTGCTTTGTATATATATATATATATATATATATATATACTGTTTCTGTTCATTTGGCGCGCTTTTGGTTTCGCTTTTTATGAAATAGTTTGATCTTGACTTAATTTGATAAGTTCCTGAAAATTTATCAAACAGTTCCCACATTTTCTTCTTTATGTTTCGGTATTAAATACCCATACTTCTAAAATATTTACATTTCATCATGAAATATCCATGCTGCAGAAATATTTACATCTCGGAAATTTAATACGTATGTCACTAAATATTTATATTTCGGTATTAAATATTTACATTTCGATATTAAATACCAACGCCATTAAAATATTTACATTTAAGCATTAAATATCGATGCCTCTAAAATTGTATATTTCGGCATTAATCACCTGTACCTATAAAATATTTACATTTTGGTATTAAATACTATACCTTTATAATATTTACATTCCGGCATCAATTTTTGATTCCGTTAAAATATTGTTAGGGATCACCCCTTTATTGCACAATAAATGAACTTTTCTAAGGTGTACAAATAATCCTGCCTATACAGAGAGCAGAAGTTCAGTTGAGTAGTTGGAACGCCGCTTTGTTGGTCAGTAAGAATATAGACTTATTACCCGGACTTATTTTCTTGTCTACAAGATTGTATATATTAATTACTACTAACAGTATTCCTAGTATTCCTGAATCTACTAACCCGTGTTCCAGGTTGTATATATATTTTTCAATATACTTACATTTTATCTCTTCATTTCTGTTTTTGCTATTATTTTGTGTGGTTTCTAAACAAGAATCCACAAAAAATTGGCGACGAAGTCTTTCGAACAAATTCACACGGAGAGAAAAAATACGTTTTCCACGTCAGTCGTCAACAAGCAATTGGCAACAAAGGATTTCGAATAAGTTCACACAGGAGAAAATAAAAGACGTTTTTTACATCAGTCGTAAAGTACAAATGGGCGACAAAAGAACACAAAATCACGTATAACTTCAAGGAACAACAAATTAGCGTCGAGGATCTCGAAACTCACATAAGAGGCGTCAACAAGAACAACATCAAATTGGTGAAGCAGATTCGTGCACAAGTCGCACAACAAAATTGTGAAGAATTTTTTTCCCTGAATTACTTTAACAAAGTGCTCCACAAATTGATTCGAACAACAAGTCGGCCACAAACGATTTGGCGACACTATCACAGAGAGATAGAGAAAAAAAACTGTCGGAATTAATTGCTAGAAAGCAATTACTAAAAATCAAACACCTCACGGAATCGAAACACCAAACTCATGGAGGAATTTCAGAAAAGAATACTGGAAATCATTAAGAAGAGTGAAGAAAGGCAACAAAAACTAGAAGAAAGGCAATTGGAAATGCAAAAGGCAATTGAAAGACAATCACAATTACAAGAACTGTTATTAAAATTAACAAGTACAACACTAGAAAAGAACACGTAAAAAGAGGAGACGTTTTCGCAAGATGCTGTGTGGTCGCTATTGAAACTTTTAAATACTCAATCGAGGAAGACAAAAACTTTGGAGAATACTACAGGCGATATGAAGATATTTTTAATATCGACTGTCAGCACTGGAGTGAAAAGAAAAAATTAAGTCTTTTACTCAGAAAATTAGGCACAGACGAACACACTAAGTTCGTAGAATATATTCTCCCTAAAAAGACGAACGATTTAATGTTCGATGAGGCAGTGACAGGCCTCACCGAGCTATTTAGCTAAAAGATCTGGTTGTTCCATAAAAGGTGAAAATACTTTAATCTCAGAAAAGACGAAAACGAGGACTATTCTACATTCGCAGCTATCGTCAACAAACACTGTGACGTTTTTAAATTGTCGGAGATTGCCCCAGACAATTTCAAGTGTTTCATATTTGACCGAGGACTAGTTGTTGCTAAAGACAGCGAAGTGAGAAAACGCATGCTGACCAAACTTCAAAACGAGCCAGGTTTAACATTACAAAACTTGTCAGAGGATTGCTAGAAATGCCTCAGTATAAAGAAAGATAGCAAGGACATTGAAGAGCCAGGAGTCGCGCACATTCGAAAAGTAAAAAGAAAGTTACGTTTTGTACCCTCCCCACAAGGAAAACAATATTATAATGACAAGGAAAAGAAATACAGAACTACGTTTGACAAGAATCCAATAAAAAACACCCCCCATCTGCATGTTACAGATGTTGTAGATGGCATTGGTTCAAAGATTGTCTCTTCAAGTACAAACATTCCCGAGCATGTGGTAAGATGGGCCACAAAGCTACGGTGTGCAGAAATAAAAACCAACCTAGTAGGGTAAGATCTACTAGAGTGGAGGATGAAAATAAGAAAAATATGAGGAAATATGTTGAAATGGAAATTCTAAATAAGAAGATCAAATTGTAATTGGATTCGGGGTCAGACCTTACAATAATAAATTTACAGACATGGCGGAAGTTGAACAAGCCGACCATGTTACACACTAAAAAAATTCTCAATCTGTAACGGGGAAAAGGATTAATTTCGAAGGTGAAATTATAGTGAATGTAAAATTTCAGGGAGAAATAAAAAATAAAAATCTACGCGAGGAGAAATACAGACAACCTAGTAGGAACGAACTATATGCAGAAATTCAATGTATGGAATTTACCTGATATATTTGCTTAAATTTATTTCGTCTCAACAAAAAATGAAGGAAGTTTCCAATTAGAGGAGGTATTTTTAGTGCAGTGGATATCGGCTTAGAACGAGAAAGTGGCGATCCGAGTTCGAATTCTAGGTGGACTCATTGCATTTACATACACGCAAATAACATTAGAAAAGGTATGAATCCATCCGATTTCCGTCCAGCTATGGGTTAAATAGCAGAACAGATTAGGTTCTATAGCCTTGGTTGGTAACCAGTCTACTGCAGAAAGTAATAGCAACCTACTGCAGAAAAATCCATTCAGTCATAACATTGTAAGTGTTCTTTATGCACACACGTTAATCCAAGTATCGACGGACGCTGGATTCGAACCCCGGAATAGATATTTGGAGAATATCTCTGAGTGTGATTTTTCTTTTTCTTAACAAGAGCTAAGAAAGAGAGGAAAAAAAGAAAATAAATGCTAAGGAGATAGAAGAAAGACGAAACACAAGGCATTCACTAAAATGGCATCGACTGATATGACAACAATTTAACAAAGACCAGCTGGCCTTAAAAATCCTGTTTCTTTCTTCTTTCTTCTCATTCATTTTGTCCCTTTCTCTCTCGGAGAAAGAGATAAAAGATCAACTGAAAGTTGAATTATCAGGCGGTTTTGGAAAAAGACAACCCAGGTAAGGATGGAATTGTAATTAACGCTGCAAGGTGAATGTATAAAGTCAACGAAATGTTATCTCAAAACTTTCAGAATGGCAGACATCCGTGAAAACAGAAAGCAGATGATGCAACAAGTTGACGTTGGTTTTTAATGAAGAAACATTCCGATTACTTACCATCCAACGCCATATTGAAACGGTTTCAACAAAAACGGATCTGAAAATCAAGTTTGAGTACAGTCAGAGATACGTCAGAGAGAGTACCGGTTCGGGTCGCGTGAAGTTAAGACACGGAAAGATTACTCCTCTCTCTCTCCCGCCACGTTAGTAACAGATACACCGCTTCTAAGCAGAACCCAAGTGGGAGGGGACATAAAGACTGTATTCCCTCGAACGACACATAGACATAGTAGCAGCATAATGATTTGAGGACTGGGAAAAGAGATGGATTGCATTTTCCTTTAATGCTTTTTTTTTAATTCTCTTTCTTTTACTGTACAAAGAGATACAATATAATCATTAGTCCACATAGACTTGTCTTTGCTACTGTCTCGTTATTTTTTGTTCTTGCCTGTTTTTATTATTTCTACATTATGCACTTAACCGCCTCTTGATTTTCAGTTGTCGAGGAATGCTGCACAAAATCGACCGTCCTTTTTTCTCAGGTCCCTAGCTTTGTCTGAGATCAGAAATCACAACGTGGCAGAGGAAGTGAAATATTTTCGACTGATCATTTGACATCTTCGATCAACTGGTAGCGGAAGAGAAGCGAATAGCTGCAGACTCCGATGCGACTAAAGTACGGCCAGTTAACAAACACGACATACAGGCTGAGACCGGGGGCGGATGATGTCATATAATTGCCTAACCGTGTATCACGTATGGCACCTGACTGATAGTATCAAAGTATATACAGTTATTTGTTTGAGAAAGAAACAAAGAAAAGTTTATGAAATGGTTATGCAATATCTTTCCCTCCTATATGCCAGTTAATTTACAATAATCCCTCACAAATGAAGACATTCTACAGAAGGATGCTGAGAATCTCGTGGACCGAACATATGACGGGTTTCTAGAAACAATGAAAAAGAAAAAAGGCACTTATCCTTAACATCAGGAAGAGACAGGTGAAAATTTCTAGAACCCCTAATGAGTAAAGAGGGGGCAGAGATTCTGAAAATGACAGTATGTACTTAAGTTCTGATTGACAGTGAAAAGAAAACAGCTGAATGAGATTGTGTGAATGGGCGACAAAAGATTGATTGGGTATAGGGAGATGATAAAAGGCAATCTTTACTAAAAACTGAAAAAGGGTTAAAAGTCTTAGAGAGTCACAACTGTACACGTTCAGAATCGACACAGCACATAGAAGACAAATTGAATTTAGTTCTTAACTGTATGTCTGCCTAGAAAATCAGCATACCAAAACTTGCCGTTTTCTTTTACATCAGCTCGAATGATTATTCCTACTATCGGTAAGATATGTACGACTATTTTGGCCACGAAGCAAACGATATTTACCCTTTTTGTTTCGGACTTTTGTTTCTTTTTTTTCCTACATTAATCTTTCTTAAATTTAGGTCCATTCTGAACGTTTTGTCATCTGCCAAGGGAACAGTTTCTTTTTGTCGTTTTGCATTTCATTAATCATTTCTTTTAGGTAAATCTTGTAATTCTTCGCCATCTTCCCCCTTCAATTTTCATTCCATCCTGCGGTAGCTATTTTCAGCTACTTCCTGTCTCTTTAATTTCCCTTTCATTCCAATTTCCGTTTTTGGCTTCCCATGAATCTTCCTCATTTGTTCTTAGGGTTTCACCCAACGAATTTTTTTCTTTAAGTCAGTAGGGACCAAGCTGTGCTACGTGATTGGCTATAAAAGCACATTGCGAAAAGGACGAAACCGAATAAGTGTTTTATGTTTATTTGTTTTCTTTTTACGAGCCAATGTTGAACGCTGCACGCGACCATTCCACCATGACGGTTACTCTTCAACAATCACGACGCTATTTCTGTACCATTTACTGACTTTCTCAGTAGTGTAGGTAGAAAAGCAAAGTTGATAGGTCAAGGCTGGTTAACGGTCATTCGAGAAAGGAATGAAGAAAGAACTAGCGTATGAACGAGGGTTCATGCAGATACGCAATCGATCTGGCTGAAGTCTCTATATTTTATTTTATTTGTAATCGGCTGAGAGCTTTGTATTTACTGACCGACTGGAGGAGATATCAGAAAGGAATAATCGAGTGAGAGAGGAACGGGTGGGTGTATGGATGAAAGACAGAAAGAAAGAAAGAAAAAGAAAAGAAAGAATAAATGAAAGAAAGAAAGAAAGAAAAAAAGAAAGAAAGATAGAGAAACAAACAAACAAACAAACGAATTCAAATAAGGAAAAAAGAAAGATAGAAAGAAAGAAAAAGAAAGAAAAAGAAAGAAAAAGTGAGAGAAAAGAAACAAACAAACAAACAAACAAATTCAAATAAGATAAAAGAAAGAAAGAGAGTAAAAACAGGGAAAAGGATAAGAGTAAGGGAGATATTAAATGGAAGATAAGTTGAAGGAGAAAGAAAGAAAGAAAGAAAGAAAGAAAGAACAAAAGAAAGACAGGAAGAAAGAAAGAAAGAAAGAAAGAAAGAAAGAGTAAAATGCCGGCGTTCCTTCACTCTCATTGTAAACAGCAATTTTGTGCCATAGAGTTCAAAATGACTAAACGCGTCATACACACACACACACACACACACACACACACACACACACACACACACACACACACACACACAAATCCACTTTGTTATAAACATTTTTAAAATATATACGTTTTATAAGTAAAGAAAAATTATGCATTAATTAAAAAAAAACATGCTTTCAATTCCTTAAAGGGCGATACATATTTTTAATCAATTCGCCCCAAGCAAGTACGACAATGCCCCTAAAACGACAATGCCCCTAAAACGACAATGCCCCTAAAACGCAAGTGAATACTTTATGGAAAAGAGAAAGAACAGATTTTATAGAGTTGAATTAGAATATAGAAAAAACATAAACTTAATCCTAAACAAGAAACAAGGAATAAAACTTCTAGTCTTATTTCAAAGACCACGCGGAGGAGACGTTAGACATAGAAAGTTCAAGTAGAAATTAGAAGCAACCGAAAATCTAATCCCAAACAGTAAACAAAGAAACAAGAAACAACGAATCAAGAATCGAGGAATAAAACTTCTTGTCTTGTTTAAAAGACCATGGAGGAATCGTTAGACATAGAGTTAAAGTCGAATTTAGAAGCAACAGAAAACCTAATCCTAAACAGTAAACAAAGAAAAAACTTCTAATCCTGTTTAAAAGACCGTGGTGGAGTTAGAACCGAACGACAGGTGAAACTATCTTCACCATATTTATTAGAAATAACTCAAGATATAAAAAAATAAATTTGAATAATGTTTGTATGAATGTTTTACTCTTTTAATCAAATTCTTTTATTTATTTGTTAAATATTTTGGAAATAACTGTTTTAAATAAACAGAAATTTATGAAATTTTTACTGCTCGGAAAATATTTTATCCTTAGGTGATAAATTTCGTTTTATGAATATATTCTGGCACTTATTTAATTTAAAAAAACAAACAGTGTAGAATTTTCTTTTACAATGTAGCATTCTTTAAATTTTTATCTTATCCAGAACATTAGTATAATTTACAAAACAACGTTGTTTTTATCATTTTAGAAGTTTGGACCCTGTTTATAATATGAATTCACTATCAGATCGATCTCCGACTTCATGAACAGTTATCTGTACTTTTTTTTTTACTGATAAATATCACATTTGAAATTTTGCTTTAGTCATTAGTTCATCTGCAAACTGGGTAAAGGATCATGATCTGTAGGAAAAATTATCAAAGAAAATTTCTGCTTTTTGCTGTGTTCTTTCGACATTTGCTTTTTCACGACGTCAATAAACGTTGCGCACCCACACTGGGCAAGTTAAAACACTTTACTAGTAATTGAGTAATAAAAAGGAATGATAATTAGAATTACTTACCTTTAAAGTACATTACCTTAAAAGTAACTGTAGATCTTCGAAACCATGAGAGATCAGTTCAGAAAATATCTGGTCTGTTCCTATAGTAACGGGGCTAAAGTACACAGTGAAGCCACTTGGCAGGTTCTGACGTCTTCGCTCCCTAATCTGTTGTTGATAGCAGGAAAGTGCGCAGCGTGTGATCGTTCCACCACATCACATATTTTCATCACTAACCAGGGCCTGGGTAGCAGCTTTTAGCGGGTCCAACAACAACGACATTCCCCAGATTTCGCCCCTTGTGACTTTTTCCTTTTCAAAAATCAAATTCCACTTGATAGGAACAAGATTTCAAAACACGAAGGAAATCCAAGAAGGATTCGTTATCCCCCAAAATGAACGTTGGATGAAGCGTGTTGCTCCAAAAATGCGACTATTTCGAAGGAAATTAAATGCTCGATAGATATGGTGATTTTCTAAGCGGGGATTAGATGTGGAACAAAGACGAAAGTATAGGGTACGCAATGAGAATCGAACTCATTGCTCAGTCGTTTTTCGAAACAGCCTTGTTAACATCTACATCACGTCGAGATGCTCAAGACCAATTAATATATGTAGATTTTTATAACACTAATCCCGATACTTTTTGATCAACCTCGCATTTCCTAAAGAATAATATTCTATTTAAATGTTAAAAAGTTTTCATTTTGTCTGGTTTCCAAATAAGATTTGTCTTCCGAGTGACGCTCAAATTATATAACTTTTTTCTCTTCTCAGCTGTCTTATTTGCGTGCGAAAGTTTGAAATCCGCCCAAAATGTTATCTACTTCTTAAGGGTGTGTTTCGATTTAAAATGCCTTCGCAAAATCTTAACGATCTTTTGCAAATGACAGAGATTTAAAAAAACAAAACAATACAAAACATAAAACGCGAAATTGAGAATTCAAGAAACTTTTTCTAACAACTTTCAAACAAATGTTTTCAAACAACTTTCCCTTCCCTAGGGCACGGAAAGTTGTCGACCTACCTTATCCAGCAACTATTTGACAGTCGGCCAAGCAAATTTACGTTAAACTGGAGAGCTCAAGGCTATTAAGGACCGAAGAGTCGTCTTGAAATCATATGGTGCACTACAGTTAAAGGAAAAATGTGAAAAGAAATACAAACTGGTTCCAGACTTCCCGATTTGCTCAAAATCTAACTGGACGAAAATGGTGGCTTTTTCTGTAAGGCAGCTGAAGGAATAAAAGCCGTAAAGTAAGGAAATATTTATATGAAGATGAAACTTTTAATCGAATTCTTGCATTTATTTAATTTTTGTAAATATATTAGATAAACATATTTCATCTCATGCAAGGTAATAAAGCCACTAAGTTACTGAGTGAGAGTGATTATTAGAAACAAACAAAAAAGAGACCAATAAAAGAACAAGATATTACATTTATATTTTTGAAGATCAAAGTTGATTGGGAGGTAATATTCCAGAAGAAAGTTCAAACAAGCGAGATATGCAATAGAAGTAACTGTTTGGATAGAACTTACGCTTACATCTAATAATTTCAACTGTAAAATGAAAAAAGGATTGCAGCCAATCTAGAAAATATAAAGTCTAGTTTCCATAAATGTATGTAAATCAGGAAAAATTACCATGAAAGTATTTATAGAAAGGATATGTGCGTTGCGGTACAGCGGATATCGGCTCGGAACGAAAAATCAGAAAGCCCAGTTCGAAATTCAGTTGAATTTCTTGCATTCACTTACGCGCAAATACCCTTGGGAAAAGGTAATAAGCCGTCTCTTCCCTCCAGTTAGAGGTTAAATAACAAGATAAATTGGGTTCTATAGCCTTGGCTGGCAACCAGTCTACCTCAGAAAGAAATGGCAAACGACTGCGGGATAATCTTCTGCCGAGTCAGTCATGTCTCGAAAGAGACATGATCGCCCAAAGCGTGTATCACGTATGACACTTAACTGACTGACAGTGAAGTTATGGCGGTGACCTAAATCAAGATGCCAATTCAAGACCAATAACATTGCAGATTTTTTTATGATTATATCAAGAATTTCTAAATACATCGCAGAAATACCAGACCTTATGCGGCAGCAATAAGCATGAACAAATTGTAGACTAAG
Organism: Ascarosepion bandense; assembly: GCA_037127315.1. Taxonomy (NCBI): domain Eukaryota; kingdom Metazoa; phylum Mollusca; class Cephalopoda; order Sepiida; family Sepiidae; genus Ascarosepion; species Ascarosepion bandense. The sequence goes on from JBBBDQ010002224.1 coordinate 611,357, forward strand.
ATAAATTCTGTCGAGTAAAACTTTCTAGTATGGCACAGGGAACAAAGTCTCCTAGCCGACGCCACATCACGTTGAAGACCCGGTACATGGACGATCACAGAAGGTAAGTAACGTCGAGCTTTGAGTGGTGATCCTCTAGAAATATTAGGTGCTGTAAACTTGGGTGTGTGGTTGTAACAATAGATTATGATTCAAAATCGTTCATCGAAGAAACACGTTGCAATTCCTCTTGTTTTCCTGTTTGCTTGCTTTTTTTTTTTTTTTTTGTATCCATTTACGCACAAATACTCTTGGGAAAGTTATGGATCTATCTCTTCTCCCCGGTCTATAGGTTAATTAGAAAAACTTGTATCACTAACCATTATTGTCTAAAAAAACATTCTTTCAATATGAGATATAGTCTAGCCTTAAATAATATACAAATGTTTGATAGAAAACAAATCAGTCAATGAAAACAACTTGCCTAGCAGAAGACCTATCTTGTGATTGAAGATAATTTTTCACTTCATGTCAACGTAAAATGCTAGTTCAAGAATGCGCAATGAGTCACTGTCCTGGTGGTTAGCATCAGTCATGTGAATTGAAGACGTGCTGATGCTTGCAATAAATACACAAAATTTCAAAAGTTTTACGACTTGACCGATTAGTACTTTTGCCTCCTATGGTGATATATACAGATTTTGATTTTGCAAATATATTTTGTTAATGCTTCGTCTCTGCAATTTTACCGTTCTTGTTCTTGCGAAGATCGGATCGAGTTTTGCAACAGGCAATGAAATAATGTCAATAATGAACTACACTGACATTAAACCCAACCTAAGTTAATTTCAGTTTTCCTTACAATAGAAAACTCAAGCGAGAAAGAGAGAGAGAGAGAGACAGAGAGTGACAGAGAGAGAGCGAGAGAGAGAGAGAGAATGAGAGAAAGGAAGTCAAACAAAAGAAAAGAGTGAGAAAGAAGACTCTGAAGTTCCGGGAAATTAGATTAAATTCCTTTTGAGTTTCTTGGCAATTTTATATTAAAAAAAAATTGATTGATCGTGACGTTTTTTGTTTTTGTTTTTTGTTTTTTTATCTCTTCTCTGGGAAACAGGTTTTTTTGACGGAATTTATTTTTTTAATTGTCAGGTTGCACTTTGAAAAGCGTGAAAGATCATCGACGCGACCGTGTAAAAAGATTGAAGAAGAAGAAATTAGAAACTGCTTTTTGGTTTCATCATCAGAGCCACATTTTATCGATAAAGCGGCCTCATCATCTGTATAAACCGAAAGTTAATTTTGAGGATATTAAAAACAAAAAAGACTTCGAAAAACTGGGGGAAAAGCATGAGGCACGACTTTAAATTTGTAAATCTGATATATATATATATATATATATATATATATATATATATTGCATAGAGGCAGAAGGTAATTTTCTAATTATATACCGTTAAATATAACAGACAATGAATGTGTATTATGTTTAATCATGAGTCGTTGTAAACATCATATGTTGGCTTTATTTTCACCTGAATTAAAGCGAAAATACGATGTTTAGAACGTCTCATGATTGAACATAAGAGACATTCATTGTTTGTTATATTTAACAGTATATATTTAGAATATATATATAAATTAGAGAAATTTTCAAAATTCAAGGGTGTCGGATGCACATTTCGACATGAGATCTCTAACAGAGATTCCACTTCACCTCAGCGATATTGTTCTGTTCTAAATGGAGAAAACCCTGGGGTAAAGGGGGAGGGGCAAAGTTAACGTCAGGGAAGTAGGATTTTTTAAAGTTGGGGATTAGGTTAAACAAAAATAGAACAGGACAGAACTGGGAGGGGCGGAGATTAGAGGGTGTATAGAGACGAGAGAAAGACGGGGTATCAAATATCAAATGGAAGACGCTCACTGTTTACAGGGGTTTATTTAGGAGTGGAAGGAATAGATTTAAATGTAAGATCTTAAAAATTTTTAATTAAGTTTATTCATTACAGGAAGTCATAAATTTAAAATTATTAAAGAAATATATATATATATATATATATATATATGTGGGGGGGGGTATTTTAACAAAAAATAAGGGGGATTTAGTAAAGGAATTCATATTCTATAATGATAGACAATTAAAGGAGTTAAATTACTTTTTTAGGTTAATATTTTGGGTTGTTTGAAGAGGTATATTTAGGCGAGGAAAGAATGGGTTTAAATATAAGATCTTAAAAATTTTTTAATTAAGTTTATTTAATTAATCTTTTTAGGTAGATGCGAGCTAAATACCAATTACGGGAAGTTATAAGTTTTAAAATTATTAGGGAAATATGTATATATGTGTGTTAACCAATGAGAAAATGGTTTTAGTAAAAGAATCCATATTTTATAAAGATGGGCAATTAAAAGAGATTGGGATAGGAAGGTAGAGGGGTTAAAATACTTTTTTAAGGTTGACGTTAAAATAAAATTAAGATTAAGATTTAAATTGAATCCATTTAATTTATATTTATATTCTAACATCACGAAAACGGGGATTTAAATTCTAAATTTAAGTATTCGAAAAATTTGCCTTGTGGCGGCACTTACTGATACATTCCCTTCTAAGATTCAGTAGCCGGTGTTGGTGGGGGTATTTTAATATTGAAATTTTTTCCAGTAAACATAGACAGCACCTATCACGAAGATTCCTCGGAATACGGGCTGAACCTACTAGTTTCCAGCCAATTTCAGGATCCAGGCCTTCCTCTTTCATTTTCCAGGATGCTCGCGAAAGGGTTGTCTGGTACCTCTGACCGGGGTTCGAAAAAGAGTACCTGTGGTTATACAGTCTTTGTTTGAAAGGACCGGCGGACATACCAATATAGGTCCGGAAGTCTATTTTATTGTCTGATGGAGAAAGGCGGGCTTCATAAATCACCTGGGTGGATTTGCATTTTCCCTCCACCGGACAGGCGTCCACAGTGTTACAGATGCATTCCTTTAGAATTCCGGACCTAGATTCAGCATTGCGCAAGTTCACCAGAATACTTCTATTATGAGAACCAATAAAGCTGTCCATATTCGGGGTGCAAGAATACCTGATTTTCAGGGTGTACCTATTAAAAATCTTCCTTAGAGGGTTACTGCTATTAAAATGTTTGTCTATTAACTTGAGAAAATATTTACCAATATTGATGCTAGTTAGTTTACCATAAGTGGGGTTAAACCAAATTATCTTTCTTTTTCTACAATTTCCTTTATTTTTATTTTTGGATGATTCGGAGTCTATTGTAGGTTTATTATATGTTAACTTGTTCTTATATCGGCTTTTTTGAAGGGCCTTATTGTAAATATTTTTACTTGCGTTGAAAGTTTTAATGTTGGATGATAATTGGTTGATTCTATTATTCACTATATTGGGTATCTGTTTTATAATATTTTGGGGGTGGTTGGATGAGATATTAATGTAAGTGGGGAACTATTTTCTTAGAGAAATGGTTGGTACGATTCATCATTAAAGTTAAGGGTGATGTCTAGATAGTTTACAATTTTAAGATTAGAGGTGACTTCGACTTTAAAACCGAGGTACTTCAGGGCTCTAATTATTTTTTTTGTGTATCCTATTTGTGTATTGGAATTAGGGATAATTATTAATCCATCGTCCCGATATAGGCGTAATTGTTTTGGGTATAAAAATCGGCTTAGAGTATCTAAAATCTAAATTCCCACAAGATCTGCCACCTGGGCTGAATCATATGCTCCAATAGGGACGTCAAAACCCTCCCCCGGCCCCTTTAACCATGTGGAATCATCAAAGGTGAGAATGGATTTTCTGGCCGCAAAGATAATTCTATAGTCCCTATCCGAAAATGTTCACGTAATTTTTAGCAAAATTTAAACAATTTTCAAGAAGATCCATTGATATAGAGGAATAGATATCGACAATATTGAATTTAAGGAAGGTAGACTTAGATTTGTTTTTGATGTTGTTAAACCAGTGTATAGTATCTGAAGAACTTTTCCAAAGGTTTGGTTGAAGATTCAATAGTAGCTTCTCTATTAGCTTTTTTAGAATTTCCCTAGAAATTATGCCTAAGTCACTTTTTGTAGGATTAATTAGCCTGGTTTGTAATTTGTTTTGGAAATTTGGTTTGTGGTCCTTAAATAAAACGTAAGGTTCTTTAGTGGCGATTTCGCCAATTTTGTCACTAATATATAATTCTTTGGCGAATTTGGCTCTGTCTATATTAATTTCAGATAATACTAGGTTCCTTCTGTCTACGTTGTAATTACTAGTTACGTTATTTTTGAGGACACTTATGTAATTCAAAGGATTACATTTATAAATGTTATTAGATTTGTCGGATTTAACCCACAGGTGCTTAGATTGTTTTAAGTTTCTAATAGCTGACTTTAGTAAGTTCTGGAATTTATTTGAAGCCCCACAGAATTTGACGTTGGGAATTAGGTCGAAAAGGTCCTTCTCGAAAGAGTTCTGAAATTTGCATACGGGGGGGGGTGCGCTGTGTCCTCAGGTTAATGATTCCGTGGAATGATGTGCAGAGTCTGTATAGCGGAGAAAAAAGTGGGCCTTCCAACGAAGTCTCCTTATGAAGTTTTCAATTTTTTCGGTGAGGTGAAGGAGAAAAGAGTTGGTGTTTGGGTAAGGAATATTTTTCAAGGAATAATCCATTTGGAACAGCAGAATGAATAGTTGAAAGATCCGGGAATAAACCAAGAGAGCTCAACCACCAAAGGTGTGGTAGCAAAATATATATATATATATATATATATATATATATATATATATATATATCATCCAGTTGTTTGAAGTCTTTAAGCCCTCCTTGTGATTTTACTCTGACAGTCATGGAAAAGAAAATGCTAGTGTATCAAGATATGTATATCCGGCTTCATTACTTCTGTATTTTGTTTTTATAAGAGACAGATTAGGCCAAATTTAGGAGTATTACTGTCATTTTTGCTCAAGAGTTTTCCCAATCCTCACATCCGAATCCTTGTGGTTGATAAATTATTTCCCACTCTAAAACTCTTCACTTATTTTGCAAAATGCAGCCTCTTTACTACTGTCCTATTGCTGCTATATCGCTATTTCCATGTCAAATATTCAGCTGACAATTACCATTTACTTGTACTCATCCAGACGTTCATAGCTAGGCGTCGCCTGATATATTTACGGTGTCGAATCATGTTGAATGATAAGGCAAATTGTGTTTGGCGGAGAGACTTAACTTAACTCATGGAGTAACAGGCAGAGAGAGGGACACGAGTGAGATTATTGCCTAAAAAACAAAACATCAGCACAGCGTGCGATATGTAGCTTTCGGAGCAAAACACCCCAAGGAAACGTCTTTAGAAGACACTGAAGCTGTAACAATAACACAGCGAGTTTCGCCAAAAGCAGATTACTGGTTTTCTTGTCGATTTTACTGATATTATACGGTTGACAAAGACCAAACTGTTCTGCTGCTAACAGAGAAACCTAGATCTGTCCCCACGCGGTTCTTGTGCCTATTTTGCGATTATGATACGTGTCCGCTACACATCACCGACATTTACTATGTATTCTAAATTTCAATGCAATTCTCTCATACAACTTTTTCCCGAGAAATAATACTTTATGGAACGGACTTCCCTGTGAGTGCTTTTCTGGGCACTAAAATCTTAATCTCTTTAATGGTCAGTCATTATCTATTCCTCTCATTCTCATAATCTTGACCTTCTTCTATCTCCGTTTATATAACACAACCCCTCCATTAATCCTTGACTATTAATAGCTATTGAGCTTGTATTGGAAAAAATTTAGTAAAAATAAATAAAGAGAGTCTGCCTGAATATATACTGGTGCTGATTACCTGATTAAACTTTTCAAATATTGGTTATTTGTAGTGGATTTCACAAGGGTTAAGGGGATCTGTAACGTTTCCACCGCGTATACAAAAGTCTTGATCTATAATTTGTTTTTATTTTTGTTCTTTCTGAATACAGAACATTTCTTTATATTTTGCAAATGATCCAACATATTTCCGTAGCCACTTGTTATTCTCAGTATAATCGATTACTACAGATGATATCCTGGTAAAATAAGCCCGAAGTCTCAATTCATTTGCTATTTTCTCTCTCTCTCTCTCCCTCTCTCTCTCTCCCTCTCTCTCTCTCTCTCACACATACACACACACACACACACACACACACACACACACACACGAACGCACATTATTAACTCATTCAGTTAGCAAATATTGGTGCTCACTGCTGAGGTTACCACGCGCCTCCGTCTCATAATTTTGGTTCATGGTGACGTTCAAGGCAAAATGTTGCAATGTCTTGCCGATTCCATTTGAACCAGGAATGTTGAAGTTACGCCCGTCCTCCTCTTAGTGGTTAAAGACACAAAACCTACAAGGCAGCAGGTTTTTTGATTTAAGAGTTTTCGTTCTAGTCTGGTGACTGTATATAGAGGATGTGCCCAGATTATATATTCCACCTCTCGGTCATACTGACAAGATCCACAGAAATAAATGACATTACATTAGGTGACAACTTGGCTGCAGAAATTAGCGGAAAGTTGTCAGTATTGAAAGCTTGAGTTTAAATTTTTTGTCTGAATTTTCCTCCATGGCCTTTTTCTGTATTTTGGATATGAACGATAGGCAGCTGATGATTAAAACACGGTTTTTCTTCTTCTCCACAAACTGCCTTTCTGGGCTTGTCGGTTTCCATCTACCGGAAGCATCTGGCTATGATACTTCCGTTTACTGCCTTCGCCCATTTTTCGGTTTGGTGCTGGACTTCACGGAATTTATTTGATAAACACGCAACAGAAGTATTTTATAGACAGTAGGTGATTTTCCTCACTATCACTTCCGACTATGATAACCTTTGACATCACGCGCATGCACGCTTTTTTCTATGAATATACTAAACATTTATTTTCCGATGAATTTCGTACGAGGTCTTATTTATCATTTCCCATGATGAAAATTGTTGTCGAACTCTATTTAAATGCAAAAAGATTCTACTTCCTTTTTTAATACTATTCTCTATAAAGATAAAAACCACAACATGGAGGCAAAATCACCATAAACGTAATAGACCTAGAGAAGGTTCAACAATTTTCCATACCTTGGTAGCCCACTAACATCTGCTGAAAAATCAAGATCGCTAACACAGTAATCCGGAAGCCATTCACAAAGGTCTTCGGCAATGCTGAGATAACAAAAATCACCATACTCATGGTGATAATCTCGATACTCCTAGACGCCTGTGAGACCTGGGTACTCTACTGAAGAAACATCTGCATACTTAAAAGATTCCATCAAATGAAAATTCGTCAAATCCAGTGGAATACGTGTCAAAATCACGAAGACTGAAGAACACATCCGTGAAGAGACAGAGAGTCTAGCAACCATCATAAATTGCCACCGACTTTGATTGGCTATCCAGCTTCCAGAAAGCAATGGCAACCTACAGCGGAATAATCTTCTGCCAATGCAGTCATGTCTCTTTCTAGACATGATTGCCCAAAAGAGTGTATCACGCATGGCACTTAAATGACTAATTATTTGGAACGACAATTGAAGCTTCTACTGGGCATAAAGTGAAGGATCGGTTTTCTATTATCATGAAGTAATAAACGCCCATTAATTACTTATTAATATAATAGCACTAGCAGAATAGCCCGGCGTTGCTCGGGTGTAATGAAAGCTTTAAAACTAAACCATAGTCCTGGAGCTCACACTCTTTTGACGTTGGCACAAAAGACTAAAAAGCAATAGTTGTTTCCAGTTAAAGTGAAACCGTAGAATGAAAGAAAAAATGAATGGATGTAAGTCAAATTTTGTTTTCCTGGTATTGGTATCAAATTTTCTACACTATTGTAAGAACTGTAAACTTGAAACTTCTGAATATCGTTTCTTATGTCTTTGTCTATGAGTGTATCTAATTTGATTAAAATCGGACCACTCCTTCTATAACCCGAATTTTTCGATTATCTATTTTTGATAATTATCGAGAGTAACTCGACACAAAACCTAGCTAAGAACACTCGCAGACGCTTATAGTCCAATTGTGTAAATTTTCAAGAAAATCGGTTCAGCCCTTTCGGAGTCTATAGGTAACGGACACACACACAGACACACACACAGAGACAAAGTTCCATTTATAAATAAGTTTAGATAATTCATCAGTCTACCCAGAAAGCAATGGTAACCTACTGCTGGATAATCTTCTGCCGAGTCAGTCATCTCTCGAAAAAGACACAATCGCCCAAAGCGTGTATCACTGAAATTACGGCGGTAAACTAACTCAAGATGCCAAGTGAAGACCAATAACATTGCAGATTTCTTTTTTTATTATATCAAGTATTTCTAAATACATCGCAGAAATACCAGACCTTATGTCGCAGCAATAAGCATGAACAAATCGTAGACTAAGATAAATTCTGTCGAGAAAACCTTTCTAGTATGACACAGGAAACAAATCTTCTAGCCTACGTCACATCACGTTGAAGAACCGGTACATGGAGGATCACAGAAGGTAAGTAACGTCAAGCTTTGAATGGTGATCACTTAGGAATATTAGACATCCGCCTAGACAAACAAATCTGGGACCACGTGGAGCCCCACATCGTAGAATCAAGGATCAGCTAAAAGCACCTTGCTGTGAACAGAAATCGATTAGAAGGAAGCTGCAGAAAAGAAAAATTGAAAAAGAACAGTCTACAAAAAATCCTCCTTGGTAAACAGTAGAAGACTAATAGCAGGGACAAAGTGAGTTCAAAGAAAATCCAGAGAAACCTCCAACACTACCAGCTGGTGCCTGCAATCGTCTGTTCGAATCCAACATCTAGCTCATTTCACAACGAAAGAAATACCTATGAGCACCCTAATACTCGGCAACGACTTCAGCCAGAGACGACGAGGCGCCGCAGGGTGACGTAATAGTTAACAAGGCTAGAGTGAATGACCATTAATATGTAGACGCTAGTGTCACTCTCATAAGTGAGCATACAGAAATCAGGATTAAAAAAACCCAACAAAGGTTGATTAATATGTGGTAAAATCAAGTAACCTAACACAAATACGCAGCGTTTTTTTTTTGTTTTTTGTTTTTTGGAATTTTATGTTTACTCACGGTTTGCACTTAGTGACATGGTTATCGGTGTATAAAATCGGCGATTCTAGCCTATGCGGTTTCGTTCATGTTTTTCCCCTCCAGGCGTGTGCTAAATACCAGAATAGACTGGGATCTATAGATCTAAGCGGAAAAACTTCTTTTTGTATGCGCAAAGACTCTTCAGGATGTTGGTGATCATAGCCCTCTACAATTTCATACCCTTTGTATCTCTTAATAAATTCCGACTTTTTCTTATTTCTCTTAACGCCTGGTCCGTCATCAATGTACTCAAACTCTCTAGTTCGCGTTGTTTTCTTCTGTCAAATCACTACCAAACCGTGGAGAAGGCAACGAGAAACCAATCACTGCATTATTTATCCGAATATCCATCTTAATTCACAGATAATAAAAAAGTCTGAAAGTATATGGAAGAACTTATGCAAGTATTGTATAAAGTTTTTGATACCCTTATGTCCCTAAGTATTCGTTAAACATACATGTACGATTTCTACAAAATTGAACAGAAAAACTGGAGGTTGATTCTAAATGTAAAAGATACAAAGTTAAATATGTTGGTGAATTCGCCTGAAAGAGGCGGGGTGAAATAACTAATAAATAAAACTAAATATTTATTAATAAAAAAAAAACCCTTAAAAGTGTGAATGTTGTTGAGTAAATAAGCAAGATTTGATATTATGACCGTGGAAACGAGTTATGAGATTAATGAAGATCAGAAAGAGTGCAAGTCTAAGTATAGACACCACCGCGTTAATATGGAATGTTATGGAATCAAGCCCGTTGAACAGAGCTTCATTATACGATTTGTTAGGAAGAAATGGATTAAGCCAAATATCTGTCCAGGGAAACAATACCCATTGATCTTTGGAGAAGATCAGCACGTCAAACCCTGTCAAATGCTTTTGAGATATATAGAGCCACAACTCGAGCTTCAATATTCTTATCTAAAGCTTGACAGACAAATTCAGTGATGGTCGTTAACACATCAGCTTTAGACGTGGGGAAGCGAGAGAAAGAAAGAAGCTGCGTGAAGCAACATGCTTAACATTTCGGTGTTGATTAGAGCCTCTAGTACGTCCCACAAGGCTTACGGCCATATCACATTGAATACACCTGGTCAGTACTTAGATGGGTGACCGCTTGGGAATATCAGGTTCTGTAAGCGTTTAGTGACGGATGCGCGTTGTGGTGCAGTTGATATCGGCTCGGAAAAAGAAATCGGTGAGCCGAGTTCGAATTCCAGTTAAATACCCTCATTCACTTAAGCATTGGTACCCATGGGAAAGGTCTCATTCACTTAAGCATTGGTACCCATGGGAAAGGTATTAATCCGTCCCTTCCCTCCAGTTATGGGTTAAATAACAAGGGTAGGACTTGGGGACTTGCTCTTAAAAACAAATCCCAATGAATCTTGTTACACGAAAAGAAAAATGTATTACTAGAGACAAAACTTATATAAAAACAACAATAAATTGTTGAAAGAAAAAGGTATTATTAGCAATAAATAAATAAAATTTAATTGGCAATAAATGACCCGCTGAGTTTGATATGCCATAAAACGAAATCAACCAATCAACATCCCACAAAACAGGAAAAAGGTTTATAAAGCCACTGTTTGAGAGATCGGAACGGTACCAGCAGTGATTTAAAACATGAACTGCAGAAGAAGATTTTCAACATACACATCCATTTAGGACAAATGCAGGGATATCGTCAAATGTCTCGGGGTGATCTAGGTTAACCATGAACAAAGTTATGTGCATATATTTCAGTAGAGAATCCGTTCTAGAAGAATCAATCCAAATGAGTCGAGAGTGGAGTTGGAGAGACTTTTCGAACAAAACACTTTGCTTTATCTACAGTAGATGTCAATATTTCATATGGGTTAAGGGGAAACTGAAGAATTGCTGTTGTTCAGAACACTCTTGCAGAACCGTCCGTAAACATCTGAAAGGCTATTATCTCATTCTATTGTTGAATAGTTACTTTACCTTTTTGAGAATACGCTTGTATTTATTTCAAACGATGATAACGAGGTGTCTGTTAACATCAGAAAATGAGGTTCTTTTGGGCTATAGCAGCTGAACAGGCAGTTAAGAACCCTGAGAAATGATCATAGTATTATTTGGTATTTCTATCCTGGCACAAATTCTTCGATATTGACTTCCTCCCAGAAAGGAATGTCAGTGACATATTTCTCAACAGGTTAATTCCAACAGAATGTAAAGAAACAGTTTAGACAGATAATCCTTTCCTAAAATTAAAATGTTGCAATTATTCTTCATTTTGTTCTCGAGCAAACAGTTCTTTTTTTGCATATATGTTTAATCAGCGATCACTGTATCATACACACGCGTTTTGGCGCGAAATAATTTAAACCGAGAGAGTGATGGTTAATGAGCTAGACTTTGAGAATTATTAATATAATAGGGAGGTTTGGGTTCTTGAAATGAGGTTAGTAAGATGATATCCTTTAGACCCTACGTTCGGTCATTTATTAATTTTTTTTTTTTTTAATCATATCACCCCGAGCAAGGCGGTAACACCACTGAAGCGCAGGGGGCTACGTAGGAGTGAAAAGATTGGAAAAGAGAAAGCCGGAGACCACATCCTAAACAAGGAACAAGGGAAGAGCCTCTTCACCTGTTCAATAGACGTGGGTGGAGTGTGAACCGGGCGATAGTGTAGTCTATCTACTCCAATTGAAAAAAAAAGAAAAGAGTGAAAAGGTTGGAAAAGAGAAAGCCGGAGACCACATCCTAAACAAGGAACAAGGGAAGAGCCTCTTCACCTGTTCAATAGACGTGGGTGGAGTGTGAACCGGGCGATAGTGTAGTCTATCTACTCCAATTGAAAAAAAAAGAAAAGAGTGAAAAGATTGGAAAAGAGAAAGCCGGAGACCACATCCTAAACAAGGAACAAGGGATGAGCCTCTTCACCTGTTCAATAGACGTGGGTGGAGTGTGAACCGGGCGATAGTGTAGTCTATCTACTCCAATTGAAAAAAAAAGAAAAGAGTGAAAAGATTGGAAAAGAGAAAGCCGGAGACCACATCCTAAACAAGGAACAAGGGATGAGCCTCTTCACCTGTTCAATAGATGTGGGTGTGATGTGAACCGGGCGATAGAGTAGTCTATCTACTTCAATTGAAAAAAAACAGAAAAGAGTGAAAAGATTGGAAAAGAGAAAGCCGGAGACCACATCCTAAACAAGGAAAAAGGGATGAACCTCTTCACCTGTTCAATAGACGTGGGTGGTTGCCATCACCACTGCTATTTAATCATGTGTTATGTTTTTATAAAACTACAATTAATAGCGATTGTTTTCTTTTAGATTTTATAATTAATGCTAGGAAGTAGTGAATTAAATTATCTAAACTTATTTATAAATGAAACTGTGTGTGTGTGTGTATGTCCGTTAACTCTAGACTCCAAAACGGCTGAACCGATTTTCACAAATATTGTTTTGTGTCAGCTTAAATGGGAAAGTAATATATTTTTATCCTCATGAGTATACCACTACTGTGTACTTCATCTATTCAACCTATGCAGCGTGGTGATCCTGAGAAGAAATAATATTTATTGTCGACGGATATAACGTTAAAAATATTAGATAATCAAATGACACTGTTGATGGTAGATTTATAAATGATATTGTCGTCCACAAAATCTATAAACTACAATAGCATAAAGATCAGAACGATGTTAAGAAAAAGTCTGTGAAATAACTTTTTATTTTAAAGCTTCATAGAACATTTTATAAAGGAAATATAAGGAAATAAATGTAAATTATAGAATTCCAAAAAATAAAGCTCAATAAACTTGTTTTGATAAAGTTATAAGAATAATTATATAACATTCGAAAAAAAATAGATGATCAAACCCATCAGAACGATTAACAAAATCATACTATTATAATGGATAACGACAATTCTACTCCTGCAGCTTCTTCTCTCGCACTTCCCGCCTGTGGAACTCGCTTCCATATTCTTGCTTTCCTGACTGCTACAATCTCCAGGAATTTAAATGCAATGTCAATACTCATCTCTTAACCACTTGACTCTAGTTCTTTCTTCAACATCCTGTATACCCTTTGCTTTCTCTCCACCTTTGCAACTGACATCACACCTGTATTCTCATCCTTCTCTTGCTCCTTTCTAACTGGTTCATCTTTCTTTTCACTCTCTTCTACTTAATCTTTTTACTCTTATGTAGCCCCCTACACATCATTGGCGTCACCGCCTTGCTTAGGGTGATACGATTAAAAAAAATATCCAAATGAAAATAGCGTCCATAATACATTCGTACTTGATGTGAACAATCTTTACTTTCAATAACAGCTTGACATCTTTTGCTACATGAGCGAATTAATGTCTTGCATTCATTAACGGATATTTTCTCCCATTCTCCTTTCAAATTAGTCCATAGTTCTTCCACGTTTGATGGATTCTTTTCCTTAGCTCTTTCATTTAGTAACTTCCAAACATTCTCAATAGAATTCATGTGTGGACTTTGAGCAGGCCTCTCCATAACAGTAACAGCCTCCCCAGAAAGAAATGTCTTAACAGACTTTGTTGTGTGAAATGGCGCGTTATCATGCATAAATACAGCTGGTTGGTTAATAGCAGTTCTTAAATTAGGTACAACGTGCTTCTTCAATATCTCTTTGTATACAGTTGCATTAATTTTACCGTCTAACCTAACGGGAGATCTCGTACCAGCAGATGAAATCATGCCAAACACAATTCTTCCCCCAAGATTAACGCTACTATTAGTGCACTGAGGCAAATATCGTTCCTTACGACTTTGTCGAAAGAACCTTCTCCCCATCACAACCGAACAGGTTAAACTTTGACTCATCGCTGAAATGAATACAATCTCACTGTTCTTCTGTCCATATGAAGTGTTCAGTGGCAAATTTGATTTCTTTTTGGAATATAAGGCTTCGTAAAGACTACTCGACTGTTCAAATTTATTTAATTTAGTCTTCGGAAAATAGTGTCCCTTGATATTTTAGGTTAGCATTAGCTCTTTTAGAGATAGTGGTTACTGTCCCAAATCGATCCTGTTTTTATTCTTTACCAATCCATCTGTCTTCCCTTGCATTAGTTTCCTAGGCCTGCCGGGTGGTTTCTTGGCTTCACATGACCCAGTTTCGTCAAGTTTTCTTAAAATACTATGAATAACACTTTTAAAATTCCGCACACTCTGAAATATCCCCAATCGAGAATTTATCTTCATTACGTAACTTGACTATCAGTTTTCTAAGTATCAATGACATCACGGATTTTTTCGCCATGTCTAAAATGCAAGATTCAGTAAAGAGCCAGTGTAACTTAGTAAAATACCCGATTTTATATTCTTACCCTAAAAGAGTTTTCAATAATTCAAAGTAATTATTAAATTTTATGGATTTATTTAATCGTTCAGATGTTTACGATCATCCATTTTTTGAATGTTAAAACGATTATGCTTATAACTTATCAAAATAAGTTTATTGAGCTTTATATTTTGGAATTATATAATTTCCCTTTATAATATATCCTCTTTTTCCTTGATAAAACTTTCTTTGAAGCTTTAAAATGAAAAGTTATTTCTTATTTAGACTTTTTTTTAAACATCTTTCTGATCTAATGCTTAATCCTGAGCTGTTCTAAACATTGTATTTTGGTTTTAATTTCAGGTGAAAATAAATACAAAAGTTGACCAATACTTGGATATTTTTTATTATGCTGGTTCTAAGCTTTCGGCTCTTGTGAGTCATCTTCAGAGAGGTTACAGGAACGTTAACATAAATACATCCATTATCAAAGATAATATCATCTTGTCTTGACATAAAACATTGCTATGCAACGATAACAGTCACCGAATAATTGCTACTTTTCTGATCATTGTTCAATTAAACAACATATTAGACAAATTTTAGTCGATAGCACAATAATACTCACACATACACACAGTAAAAAGAAACCTGCAGATTTGGAGACCACCTACATTAAATCAAAGCAACTCACACTGAATAAAATCACATTTAATCTGGTCACAATACATTACATTGCATTTAGAAATATAGTTCTGTTGTTAACATTTCGGTCTCTCACGTCATAGAACCGCATTACTAATTTACGTACTGCGTCTGGTTTTGTCCTGAAATTTGCTACAGTAGTAGTACTAATACTTACTTTAGAATGAACAAGCCATCTTTTACTTCATTTAACAACAGGCTGTAAGTCAGTTTTTAGATCAGCCGCTAATTTGGCCATAGCGAGCTGATTAGACTTCCTATCAAGTTAGAAGTAAATGGCTGTGTCATCAGCAAAGACATCCAGTTGCAAGAATAAATAGTTCCCGACAATAAATAGTCACGACACAAACCAAAATATTAACCTCACTACACATTACAATGAATTTCTCTCCAAAATATATCAGGAGATCTTATTAATAGATTAAAAAAGATAGATATAAAAGACAAATACATGGCTAATTTAGATGCAAGTTTTTGTACATAAATGTTTCTGTAAACAAATGCTTAAATTTACTCTAAACACACTTAACAAATTCAAAATCAGAAATAAGATAACCAATGTGCTTTTTAATTAGTAATCAGATTTTTTTCACAAGATATCACATAAACAAACTTGGTTCATTGATAGATTCCTCTCTGAGCGAGGTTTTAGCATTCCCTTTTTTAGTGTTTCTAAACAATATCACTTTTAGAAATAATTTACGACAAATTTCTATTTTTGTTATATACATAGATGATACGTTACTCATATATCCCATTGACAGAAGTTTGCATATAGATTTAAGAGCGTTGATCCTACTATAGATTGTACTTTTAAAATCAGTACATTCACCATTAAACTACTCAGTGAGATGAGTAGATTAAGAAGAGATGCTGTCTTCTGCTGGAAAGTGGTCTATGAGGGTGTAACGAGTAGTGGTGTAGCAGATCCTGCGACGGAGGTAAGTCTGCTACAAGGAGCACATCAGATCCCTTAAGCGCCAGAGAGGTAGAATGCCTTCCAGAACTCGTCTTTGGCAGCCACACACATAACGATAAAAGATACAGATGACACAGTGCTGATAGCAGACACGGAAAGGAAAGTTCAGCAGCCTCTACAGAAGGTGCTTAAGAAAAGAGAGAAGAAAGGACTAAATATAAACTACAAGAAAGACTGAATGCATGATCATTAATAAAAAGAGGAGGCTAAAATTTCTTTTGCAGCACGGGGATACTAAAATTAAGTAGGTAAAAAAACATAAATAACTTGGAAGTGTTCTCACAGAGGATGTAAAGTGCGACACTGACATCCGAAGGCGTGGCCACGAACGCATTTCAAAAGCTAAACAGAGTATTAAGAGACAGGAAAATGCCGTTGGAAACAATGAAAAGAGTGCTGTTATGTAATGTATGTCCTCCTATACGACAGCGAATGCTAGACAATCTTCTCAAAGATGAAGGAGATACTTGAAGCAAGAGACATGTGGTTCTACAGAAGGATGCTGAGGATATCATGGACGAAAATGTGAGCAACGAAAGATTTTGGAGAGAATAAAAACGAAAAGGAAACTTATACTTAACATAAGGAAGAGACAGTTGAAGTTTCGAGGACACATAATGAGGAAGGTGATATTGGAGAATGTGATATTGGCAGGGCGAACAGAGGACAAGAGAGACAGGGTAAACAGTGTGTAAAATACTTGAGATACGGCACATAAAAGAAATAAAATCGGAGAGTGGCATCGGAGACAGCGGGATGGAGGAGTGAAATGATTGTGTTCCGGCACTATATTGGACATGCGACCTTGGCCCATTCTTGTATCCTATCTTCCGGTATGTGTTGCATGCCAGGAGCAGTTTAATATGGCGCACGTTTTGACTAATTGCAGCATTTTTAGTTCAATCCACTTGAAGTGCCGCCAAGCAGGAAACTTAGATGAACTTTTTACGGCTCTAATTTACTTCTCATAATCCGGTTTCTAGATGTTGAACTTATTTCGTGGGGAAAATGATCTGATTTCAGAGAAAAAATTAACTCTTTTCAGGGGAGAAATATACTGATTTTAGATGAAAAGTTAACTGATTTCAGAGGAGAATTGAACTGATTTTAGTGAAGAAATGAACTGATTTCAGATGAGAAATAAACTTATTTTAATGGAGAAGTGGAACTGATTTCAGTAGAAAAATAACTGGTTTTAGAAGAGAAGTTGAACTGATTTTAGCATGGAAATGAACTGATTTCAGAGTAGAAATGAACTGATTTGAGCGGAGAAGTTGAACTAATTTCAGAGAAGTGAAGTGATTTCTGAGAAGTGACCTGATTTCTAAGAGAAGTGTAGCCATAACTAGCGATGGGCATTTTATTTAAAATATTTTGCGACTGCTTAACATTAAACTTCGGCATTAAATGACCGAATGGGATGGTATGCCGTAAATGTAACAAAACTAGATAAACTTTTCAAGCCAAAACTAATAACGCCTTATACTTCTGGTATCTAAACTTATTTATAAATGGAACTTTGTCTCTCTGTGTGTATGTGTGTGTGTGTCTCAGTATGTGTGTCCCCGTTATCTATAGACTCCGAACCGATTTGCTTGAAAATTTACACAGTTGTACTATAAGCGTCTGCTAGTGTTCTTAGCTACGTTTTGTGTTGAGGTACCCCTGATAAATAACGAAAATCGATAATCGAAAAAATCGGGTTATAGAAGGAGTGGTCCGATTTTAATCAAATTTGATACACTTATAGACAATGACATAAAAAACGATATTCAGAAGTTTCAAGGTTGCTGTTCTTACAATAGTCCAGAAAATCGATAATATATATATATATATATATATATATATATATATATAACAGGCAAGTTGTTTGTGTGTGTGTCTGTTTATCTGCCTGTATGTCTGTATATTTTCAGCCCTTTTATTTTAGTTTTTGCTTCGGGTTTGTCTCTAAGTAGGTATAATTGTAGTTCTTAGTCTCAGCCATGAAACCATTTACTCAGAGGACTTATTTAGCCTTGAAAATTCAGTTTACGACGAAAAAAACTTATTTGATATCGATACCAGGAAATTAAAATTTGACTTACATCCATTCATTTTTCTTTCAGTCTACGGTTTCGCTTTAACCGGAAACAACTATTGCTTTTCAGTCTTTCGGTCTGAGCTCTTTTTTGTGTTTGTAAATTCATTCCGCCAAGAAAAACGATAAAATGATTTATTGCACAAAGCGAGTGCTGAGAGTGAAAGCAACCACACAAAACTATTGAGAGGAAAGGGAACAAATGAACAGGTACTAACGTAGATAAAAGATGATTCCTTTAACGGTGATGAATCTATATTATGCGCCCTCTAGTGGTTTTAATCGTTCTAGCTTCAAGGAGGATAAATCAACAAAAGCAGGAGAAACACATATTTGTTGAAACAGCTCGACGGACATCATCCCAAAGGTAATCAGCATGAAACATCCGAATTTGCAAGTGCGTACTTATGCAGTAACTTGTTAACTGTATAGAAGAAAGTTCTTTCGTGAAGCTATTTTATATTGTTTGTAGCGAAGATTCTGCTTATTGACACTTGTAAAATGAACAGCATTTGCGGGAACATTCTGAAATATATCGCTACATAGGTATATTGGTCAGTAGCGTGATACACGCTTGGCCCATCATGTCTAGAAAGATACATGAGTGGCTAATCAAAAGGTTTTCCTGGAGTAGGTTGCCATTGCTTTCTGTTGTAGACTGGTTGCCAACCAAGTCTCTAGAAGCAATTTGTCGTGTTATCCAGTTCTTTTATCCACATCAGTCAGTTAAGTGCCATACATGCTACACACTTGGGCGATCATGTCTAGAAAGAGACATGAGTGACTAGTCAAAAGGTTTTTCTGGAGTAGTACAAAAATCTCTTATTTTATTTATACTTATTCTTTTATTTTTTCCTTATCCTCCGAAGGGTATTTCTAACAATGAATGTGGATACAAGAAGTTTTTAGGTCGCAACATATATCCTTCATTAGTCGACATCTTACCCTTTGCTATAAAATACCTTTTATTTTTAGGAGAATTAAGCTGTATTCCTGCACTTGTATGGAAAGAGATGAGATCGCTGTTTCCTCTTTGTTTAGACACGGGTAGGTGCTCTATGAATTTTCTTTCGTATTGCTTGCGTTAAAGTGCCAATCAATGCCAATCAATGCTTTTAGTGGCTGTTTGTTAGCTGTGGTCTCTATCGTTGGAGTTGATAGTCCGCCAAGTGTATCCACTGATGCGCAACAAGATAACGTTTCGCTCCTCTTTGTATTTATACACACTTTAGTTCAATGTCCTTCCTTTCCGCATGTGTAGCATTTGTCCCTCCTAGCAGGGCATAATGACCTTGCATGTCTCTTGCCTCCGCACGAAAAACAAGTGCATTTAATTAAGGCTGGCTTTTCTGGAGAGCGTCGTTTTTCATACGATGGGGAGTTGCTAAAATAGGTGAAGAGGTCTCTGACGTCACTGGCATTTTAACATGCTTTTCAGCATTCTGTTTTATTGTCTAGTACTCTTGCCTGCTGTAACGTTAGGGTGCTATGTTCGAGTATTCTTTGTCGGATATCCGTGGACTGAATCCCGTTTATGTAGACATCTCGTATCAATTCGTCTTGATATTGTTCTACTGGTACCGAAGAAAATAGACAGTTTTATCAATGTTTTATAAAATTTATCAACTGAATCTGCCGGCTAGTAGCCAGTAAGTACCTAGAGAACATGTCTCTTTTTCATATAGATCCTCTCAAAGGTTGTTAAAGCGTCTTCATAGAAAGTACGTATCTAAACTTATTTATAAATGGAACTTCGTCTCTGTGTGTGTGTGTCTGTGTGTGTGAGTGTCCGTTACCTATAGACTCCGAAACGGCTGAGCCGATTTTCTTGAAAATTTACACAGTTGTAGTATGCGAGTGTTCTTAGCTAGGTTTTGTGTCGAGGTACCGCCAATAAATATCGAAAATCGATAATCGAAAAAATCGGGTTATAGAAGGAGTGGTCCGATTTTAATCAAATTTGATATACTCATAGACAAAGACATAACAAACGATATTCAGAAGTTTCAAGGTTGCAGTTCTTACAATAGTGCAGAAAATTGATAATATATATATATAAGGCAAGATGTTTGTGTGTGTGTGTGTCTGTTTATCTGTCTGTATGTCCTTTGTACAAATCTGCAATATTTATCCGATTCTCACCAAACTTCACATAAATATTCTTTAGGCTGAGTCTGAGCTCAGGACCATGGATTAGTTTTAAAGCTTTCATTACAACCGAGCAACGCCGGGCTATACTGATAGTACGAAATATTTGAAACGTTGTGCTAAAACATATTTCGTAAAGTTGTGCAAATTATTAGAACTTTTGTCACAAATGATATTTAAGAAGATCTTCTCCAATGATGATATTTTATTTCTGCCCCTGAGTCGTTAGAGTCAATAATAATTTCTCTTTAGAGAGTTGATTAACTATTATCAAAAATTATCAAAATAGTTAATAACGCGAATTTATAAATTGTAAAAGAATTTTTAAAGGCAATTCATATAGAATTAAATGTAAGCTTTATTGAACCTATTATTCACCTGCCTCCCTACTGAGGCTGGAGATGGCACAAGGCTGAATTTTATGTGAGAATTCCGAGCCCTTAATCTCGGGAAAACATTTCCTGTAGGCCGGGTTTGGCTCTTGTTTGTTCACCCAGGAAGAGTCTCTACCTTTCGCCGGTCTTATAGGGACTCAGACGAGGTTGAGTTCCACTCCGCCTAGAAGCAGAGAGTCGATAAACAGAGAGCTTTATGAACTCTGAATACAAAGAGAGTTCCTCGAAATATATTCATTCAGGACAGATCCATTAATGGAGGAATTAAACACACCACATTCATCTCTTTTATATTCTGAAAGTATTTTTTGCTATGAATAATGAGTTAACCAACCAAGGCAAAACCAAAGTTGAATGATAGAGAATTTGCGTCTAGAATTAGATTATCATGTCATGGGTCATTTATATTGCATTTTGGAAGTTAGCTGCAAGGGGGATTATAAAACGCAATATATTCGCAACTGCTTACTATATGAATCCGGAAGTGTCCTAAGGCTAACAATATAATAAAAAAAAAACATTTGTGGAGGCGATACGGAGAGAGTAAACGCTAATGTATATAAGATGTGATCTAAAAAAGTTAAAATGGCGGTTGTTACAAATCCAACAATCCTCACCATGGAGAGAAGACCCACTCTGAAAGACGTACTTTTGAAAGCGATTACCGAATATGATTAATGGAAAATTAGTTAACAAACAAAGTGCTGTGTTAAAATGTTCACCAATATTCGAAGCGATTTGGGAAAACTTAGAAAGAAGGAATTCGGTGTCCTATCGAGTTTCTGATTTAGAACTAAACACAGCATTTTATCATCTGCAAACAAGAATGCCAAACTGTTACATTGAATTGTGACAAATGATGAAAAATTAGTTTTGCACGTCAACAGAAAACAAAAAAGCACAAACAAACAATGGTTATCACTAAATAAGAAACCCCTGCCAACACGGGAATTAGGCGTCCATCTAGAGAAATCCCGGCTTTATGTCTAATAGAATATGAAAATTATTTATTTACCGAAAGAAGGAAGGATGCTTTTGCCAGCAACTTGATCGAGTAAATGAAATCTTGCGTCGAATGATTACTGTTTTGGTAAATAAGAAAGGTGTTATCACTCGTGACAAACAAGAGCACCATCGCAAAAGAAACTCAACAAAAAAGAAAATCATTTTATTTGTTTCAGTTTGTAGAACTTTTCATAATAGTGAAATGTTCAGAAAGAAAATAAGAACTCGAAGACAATCTTCCAAACACTGTTTTGAAAAAAAATAAATAAATAAAACAAAAATCTGTATTTCTTCACGACAGGCTGAAAATAATTTTAAAAGAATCTTCTTCTTCTTCTTCTTCTTCTTCTTCTTCTTCTTCTTCTTCTTCTTTGTGCCATGTTCTTTCAGGACGTAGACCATCATGGCCTTCCACGTCTCCCTATCCGTGGTGTCTTTTAGCACGCTTTCTCCTGTTAGCCCACCCAATTTCTACTCTGCCATCCACCTGCTCAGGCCCGTCAAGTATGTTACACGCTGCTTTCCCCTGTATCTCTTTCCCTTTATCAGATCTGTGATTATCAGATTCTTAAAGCCCACTTTCCTCATTACATGTTCCAGGAACTTTAGTTGACTTTTCCTGAGGCTCAATATTAATTTCCTTTTCGTTTCTATTCTATTAGCTCGATTCATGATATCCACAGGATCCTTCTGTAGAGCCACATTTCAGTTGCTTCAAGATTTTCCTTCATCTTCGATGATATTGTCGATCATTTCCTGCCATATTGAAGAACTGACATCCCATAGCAATCCAGTACTCTCTTCTTTGTTTCTAGATAAATTTTCCTGTCTCTAAATACTCTAATCAGCTTCTGGAATGCGTCCGTTGCCATGCCAGTTCGCCTTCAGATATCAGGTATTTAAATTTTTGTACCTGGTTGGTTTTAGTATCCCCCACCTGTATTTGGTATTTCG
The DNA here is from genome assembly GCA_037127315.1 of Ascarosepion bandense. Classification (NCBI taxonomy): domain Eukaryota; kingdom Metazoa; phylum Mollusca; class Cephalopoda; order Sepiida; family Sepiidae; genus Ascarosepion; species Ascarosepion bandense. Next base: position 634,059 of record JBBBDQ010002224.1, read on the forward strand.
GGCTGCTCTTTTTGCTGATGACCATGCATTCGGTTTTCTTGCAGTTTATTTGTAGTCCTTTCTTTTCACTTTGTTCAGCTATCTTCTTTACGAGGTCATGAAGTTTCCTTTACGTGTCCGCTATTAACACCGTATCATCTGCGTAACTTATGTTGTTCAGATTGCGACCTCCGATGACGAATCCTGACATAACTTCAAGGGTCCTCAGAATAGTATCACTGTACAAGTTGAATAGATCTGGTGAAAAGAGACATGCTTGTCTCATGCTCCTTTCTATCTTTGTATAGCTGCTGAATTCGTTACCTGCCCGCATGCAAGCAGTTTGCTGCTAGTAAAGATTATTGATTACTCCAATGTCTTTCCTAAATATGTAGATGTTATTTAGCATTTCTATGAACACTATGTAGCGTATTTTGTCGATCACCTTCACATAAAACATAATTACATGTCGTTTTTCATTTGTATTGCCTTGTCAGTTCCCTTATATATTCATGCATGTCTGCATTGTTAGTCCTGTTCAGTCTCTCTACTTCGGCACATTTGTTGTTGAGCTATTCCTTTTTAACCTGTCTGCATTTGCTCCTTATTTCCTTGGGTAGTTTCCTGTATTCCGTTCCATGTATTGGCATTGTTTTCTGTTTCCTTTGCATCATGTCAAGAATCTCTTCAATCATCCACTCGTTTTTTTTTCTGCGTCTGATTTCCTCTGGGACAATGTTGTTCGCTGATGTCACTAGTGCTTCCTTTAGTGTATCCCATTTCAAGTTTCCTTTTCCAATTTGTTCATCCTATTTGTTGTTCACACTGTCAGTGTATTTTCTTCAGGATGAAGTCATTAACTAGTATTGCATTCTAGGCATCATCAATCTCCGGAGTTTCACCCTTAGTTTGCATATGACTGAGAGGTGATCGCTTTCATAGTTGGAGAGATTTTGCATTGAAGCACGGCAAAATCTTAATGTGATTAAAAAATATTTAATCCGATAATCCGATAAAAAAAAATATTTAAATAAATTTAGCCATTTATTATTTTATATACATTCTGATAAAACGTAATCACTTACCACATTCTATAGTATGTATTCGTTGTGGTGAATTGGATATCGACTCGGAACGACCAATCGGGGAGCCGAGTTCGAATTCCAGTTGATTTCCTTGCATTCACTTACGCACAAATACCCTTGGGAAAGGTATTAATCTGTCTCTTCCTTCCAGCTATGGATTAAATAAGAGGACATATATGGTTCTATGGCCTTGGCTGGCAATGGCAACCTACTGCGGGATAACCTTCTGCCGAGTCACTCATGTCTCTTTCGAAACATGATCGCCCAAAGTGTGAGTCACGTATGGCACTTAATTGACTGACTGAATATAATAGTTGAAAACATGATTAAGGGTTCTACTGGGCATAAAGTGGGAGATCGATTTTCTATTGTCATTAAGTAATAAACTGATCTCTCACTAAGTATACGTAATATAATAATGTAAGATATTTTATCTCTTCTCCCTCCAGCTATGAGTTAAATGGCAAGACAAATTGGGTTCAGTGGCAACCTACTGCGGGATAATCTTCTGCCCAGTCAGTCATGTCTCTTTCGGGATATGATCGTCATATTGTATCACGTATGGCACTTAACTGACTGACTTAATATAATTGTTGAAAACGTGATTAAGGCTTCTACTGAGCATAAAGTGGGGGGGGGTCAGTTTTATATTTTTATGAAGTAATAAACTGATCCCCAACTAATTACTACATAATAATAATATACATCTCTTCCTCTTTAGTTATGAGTCAAATAACAGGACAGATTTGGTTCTATAGCCTTGGCTGACAACCAATCTACCGCAGAAATCAATAACAACCTACTGCGGGACAATCTTCTGCCCAGTCAGTCATGTCTCGAAAGAGACATGATCGACCAAAGCGTGTATCATGTATGGCACTTAACTGACTGACTGATTTGATGTATGTGGCCAAGTCACCTGCGAATCAGAAAATAGAAGCAGTTGCGGTGTCTTGTGAAGACGTTCCCGAAGGTCATTTTGTTCCGTAACTTGCATGCCGGGCTGTATTTTCCGAGGCAGTTGCTACACTAGTTATTTTTCCGTTTTTTTGTTTCGAGCCGTCTCTTTCCCTTCTCTGCCTGTTCCTCTTTTATTCTTAAGAGAATAAACTCTAAAGTGTTTACCCCTATCCGAACACAACCTTGTCTTGTTTTACAACTAAGACGGGTTTTAACCAATAACCCACAAACTCAACAAAGCTGAACAGATGCAGTTTACTGTCTTTTTGAGTTACAGGAATTGGGAAAGAGAGTGAGGCTAAATAGAACATGTAACCGGTTCCGGTATTCCAGCAGTTCGTGTTTATTATGCAGTCAGTTGATTTCCATACCTGATACACGCTTGGATGATCATGTCTCTTTCAAGACATGACAGACTAGACAGAAGATTTTCCCGCACTAGGTTGCCATTACTTCCTGTGGTAGGCTATAGAACCCAATCTGTCCTGCTTTTCAACCCATAACTGAAAGGAGGAGAGATGGATTCATACTTTTCCCAAGAGTATTTGTGCGTAAATGAAAAATTTGACTGAAATTCGAACTCTCATTACGTGCCAATATCCATTATACCACAACGCATATCGCACAAAACACCTTTATTAACGCATACGTACAAAAAAGATTAGGAATATATTTTTAAAATTTAATCGATGCTGGACAAAAGCATCTACTGCATTAACTAATAAGGATAATATTGTAGGGGGTGTCGGACATGCTTGGTACAAGGTCTCTTCCAAACATGACTGGCAATTCCCGCATGTAAAGATATCATCAGGTTGTTGAAAAAGTAAGTGGAATTTTGTTTGCTGTCAATGCTATATCATAATTGTGAGAAGAAAAATGTTCATTGAGAAAATGCATGTAGTTTGTAGTTAAAATTGTTCAAAGAGAAATGTAGGTATTTAAAATGCCCCACAGAAGTTTAGAGTTCATGTTTGTGTAGTAGCATGTAGCTAAGTGTCCCTGGCGTCTACCGATAGTAGCAGAATGTAAAGTCTTATGATCCTTTCCTCTTTTTGGTAGGTCGACCAGAGGGTGAAAAAGAAGGAATAAAGAAGTAGTACTTAGCATGTCCTGTTGTTGCTGTTGTTGCTTTCCTTGGCGGCGTAGAGAGAAAAAGAAGAGAAGAAAGTTGGAGAAGAGGTCGGAGGGACGTGACCGAGTCAGTTTGAAGTTTCTTTCTTACATTGTGAGATGCTATCAGATTCCGTTCCAATTCTGAATGCGTTAAATTTTTTTTGTTATATCGCCACAGGGTCTGTCAACTAACTGCTCCCATGCTGGACTTATTTTGACCGGTTAGCGACGGGGAAATAGTGAAGCTTCTCATGCTGCCGGCACCAGCAGGCCTTTTTGCTTCTAGGTGTGAAAAACGTCATATAGGAGGTTTTTATTTTTAATCCAATCAGCATCCAGAATTTTGCTTTTCACACTGACTTGTGAATTTGTCTTGGTCTGGGTTTTTCCAAAATATATTTTAGGCTTTTGAATTCACTTTTACTTTGTCTGTTATAGTTGGGTTTTTCCAAAATGTTTTGAGTCGTTTGGATCCTATTTTGTGTGTTTTAGTTAGTTGATGAATGATGTATGAGTTGTATTTTATAACATCTTTCAGCATGAAAAAAATTAAGACAACCCCACAATTTGCGAACTGCTTGGCAGTTCAGTTTGGGCAGGTTTTTCGAATTACTTCGCTAGTGTTGGGTGTTCGATTCACATCTATTCAGAAGCATTTTGGGGCATTGTGTTAGAGTAAGCTAGGCTTCACAAATCGTTAGAAAAAGCAAAGAATTAAAGAAATAAAATAAAATACCGATCTGTAGTCAGTGTAAAACGCAACAAAGAAAGAAATGAAGCCTGGTTTATCGGCTGATTTAACGAACTGTAATAAAACATAAAGGATTTGTGAGATTTGTTGTGCTTTGAGTTCGCTTCTCAATTTTTTTTAAATGCCGCTTTTTATTTCTTTGCTTTCCTCTGGAACAAAACGAGGGGAAATTTTTAAAATTCGATTGAGTAAAGTAAAAAGAAGACGGGAATAAAACATGCGATGAAGAAGAAAAATTCACTTTGAAGAAAATTCACAAAAAAAAAAAAAAATCACAAAATGAACGATTCTAAAAATTCCCATCCAGTATTTGCTGAAGACTCGGTAAAATGCATGAGCGAATGATTTGTTAAATTGATTTGATTTAGTGTCTCAAAGCGGAAAAAATACCAGAAAATTATTCATTCATATACATACATACATACATACATATGTATGCATACGTGCGTACATACATCATTATAACTACCATTTTACAGAAGAAAACAATCTCTTCAACATAGAACTGAGCGGTCACTGACCGGCACATGATTTGAAAAACAGCCTCGCTCTTAAATACCTTTTTACATGTGACATACTTGTGACACACGGACAACTTTTGGGGAGTCTTGAAGGTAATTTTCTATTTGAAAACTCTCATATGCAGCTTTAGTCCGGGGTCAGACTGGCAAATCTTATCACAAAATTGGTTCAAGTACTCTTCAAGTCTTCCAGGAAGGATGTTAGGCTGAAGGTTTTCATGCAATATTTGATGTGTCAAATCCGAACTATATAGAACAATCTTCTGGTTAATATGACATAAAAAATTGCATTGAATATCTTCTGGAAGTGTCTACATCATCTTTCCGAAAAGCCCTTTTTCAACTTGAAATACTAAACACTTTTGACTCCCAAAAGACGTCATCCATCATCAAAAACTAATTCTCTCTAACACACACACATATATATATATATATATATATATATATATATATATATATATATATATATATATATATATATATATATATATATATATATATATATATATATATACTTTAGAACATGTCCATAATTATTATTGCGTTGTGGCGCAATGGATATCGACTCGGAACGAGAAATCGGAGAGCCGAGTTCGAACTCCAGTTGAATTCACTGCATTCACTTGCGCGCAAATACCCTTGGGAAAGGTATTAAATCCGTCTATTCCTTCCAGTTGTGGGTTAAATAACAGGACAGATTGGGTTCTATAGCCTTGGTCGGCAACCAGTCTACCGCAGAAAGCAATGGCAACCTACTGCGGGATAATCTTCTGCCCGGTCAGTCATGTCTCTTTCGAAGCATGATCGCCCAAGCGTGTTTCACGTATGGCACTTAACTAACTGACTGACATAATTATTCGATATATATCCGCTACAAAGATACGGTTGTTTCGACATTGAAACTTCAATGTCTCATCAGGCGGTGTGTAAAGTAATGGAAATCCTCTTTCTTTATATTTATTTAGTTTTGTTAGAGGTGTTGGTGGAGGTTAGTCATATATATATATATATAAATATAAACATAAAGATTAATTATAATTATGCACAAAGTGGGCGTTATATTCCTATGGAAACGTTAAATTCAAGGTTTCTGCGTTTTAAAATGTTTTAAGATTTTGAGGGCCTCTTGAGTCTTACACTGGCTAAACAATAGCAGACTTAGAAAAAAGTTATAATTCCTATACATAAACGGTAAATGGAAAGCTTGTGGATCATCAGATATCATGAATAACCTATTAAGCCTAAAACTTTCTACTTCTTCATCCACGTGCCGTTTTCCATCAGATCGTGGCCGATCATAGCCTTCCACAACTTCCTTTTCCTTGTAGCTCTTAACACATTTCTCTTATTACCTCTAAAAAAACCCAGCTCAGCCATTCATTTTCTCAAGCCCATCTAGTATGTCACGGATTGCTTTACCCTGTCTCTATTTTCCATTATCTGTCCTGTGAGTATCAGATTCTCCAAGTCCTTCTTCCTTACTACATGTCCCAGAAACTTCAGCTGTCTTTCTCTGATGTGTAGTATTAGTTTCCTTTTCGTTTTCATCCTTTCCAAAACCTCGACGTTACTAACATGTTCGATCCATGGTATCCTCAGCATCCTTCTGTGGAATCACATTTCAGTTGCTATAAATCTTGCCTTCATCTCTGATGAAAATTTCCAGCATTCATTACCATATTGAAGAGCAGATATCGCATAAAAATCAAGTCCTCTCTTCTTTATTTCCAACGAAATTTTCCTGTCAAAATAAGAAATCTTTAGTTTTATATGGAAAATTCCGACCGGAAGAAAATAATAATGTCATAGACACTTACGATAATAAAAATCAGACATCATGTCCTTGATTTCGACAAGTGATTTATGCAAAAGGTTTATAGTCACCACTTAAAACAAAAAAAAAAAACGAAATAAAATGAAACCACATTACCAAGAACACACATATATCTACTAAAAATGCTTCCGTAAAACAGGAATCCATCAATCACGTCAGATGCTAGTAGTTATAATGTAAACATAGAACCTCTTTATGAAATCGTTTAAGAACATTGAGGAGGCGGAAATATTCCACCAATAAATCAAAAACTAATAAAAGTAACAATATTGTTACGATTAACATAACATTGTTCTAAAATGGCGAGACTATATGACTTATGAAAAGCTATCTTTCTTTTATGTGCCATGTCTCCTGAAGAGGTAGGAGGTCATGGTCCACCACATCTTCCTGTTCCGTGTAGCGTTTAATAAATTTTGTCTTCTTATTTTTCCCAAATTCTGCTGTGACATCCATTTGCTCAAGTATGTCACGCGCTGTTTTTAACGGGTCCGTTTCCCCTCTAGCCATCATGTGTGTATTAGATTCTCCAAGCCTTTCTTCTTCATTATATGCACCAGAAACTTCAAATATGTAAAATAAAAGCTTTAAAAATATCAAAAATGTTAAATATTTAATATTCTGGCGACCACATTAGCAAATAGGAAGTATATTGGAAGTAAGAGATTAGGTATTAAATCGTTATATACGCACAAACCAGTCGAAAAATGTTCATATGTTCCAAAAAACTTTCACAAAAAAAGAAAATAATAAACATCTTTTTACAAAAATTAAAAAGATTTATCGATTTTGTACAATCGAATCTTTTTCACATAAAATAATAGGTTGGCAAAGTTTAACAAAAAGCGTACCTACACACCTGAAATATTAAATGGTTATAGTCTACAAAAATTCTTACAATCCAAAATTAATTTCTTGCTTTAAATAACCTGCAAAATTTTCATCAGCCGTCAAATAAAACAATCAAATTGGGTCCCCACAAAAGAAAACGCTGTCTCAAAATGGCGGTTTTTTGCTTAACATCATTTGTACCTTTCTCTCTCTCAGGAATTTTTGTTTTAAAACCTATTTTTAGAATTTCAATATAAACCAAACATTTGATGATAGATTTATGTATTTTCCTAGAGAACTGACAACAAAAAATTGTTTTGCTTCACAAACATATTGATGGTAATATTTTCTTCTTAAATATAGTATTGCTGGGATTTCTTCTATTAAAGCCTATTTTTGTGCTTTCATGTTTTTATTATCCAATTTAGGGGTTAACTATTGCTACCACCCAGTGTCATGGTGGACCTGGGAACCACAGCAACGGTGGTTCTACGCTCCATTATTTAAATATGTTGGCCAGACATAGGAAAACGGAAAAGCAGAAACAAAGATTCATAAGAAGAAATCTTTACCTTACGGCTGTATGAAAGAATCAAAAGTTAAAAATTAAACCGTTTCACAGGGAAAGAAGTGGTAGGAGGAAATGAAAGCAAAGACAAAAGTGGTAGTCAAAGGAACTTTTTTTAACTTCCTGTGTATTGATATATTTTAGCACTTCTTCCGGTATAGAAACTTTGTAGCATACTTGAATTAACAACTTTTTTTTTTCGATCGTTGCTGATGAAACGAGAATTTTCTCGCTGAAATAGCCATTCAACGAACGTAAATTTAAGAATTTTCGACATATTATTTATATTTGTCTCTGTAAATCGATAATACTATTTACATCGAGTCTTCTACCTTGATTAATTTTAATATTAATATAATTAATATTAATACAATCTGGTTTTTGGGATATTACTTATTTGTTTATTCTATTTGGATTTCATATATATATATATATATATATATATATATATATATATATATAATTGTTTTGCTTCAAAACCTTATTGCTGGTAATATTTTCCTCTTAAATATAGTATTGCTGGGATTTCTACTATTAAAGTCTTTTTTATGCTTTCCCGTTTTTTTAACCAATTGAGGGGTTAACTATTTGCCCATATCTTGGTTGCTACCATCGAGAGTCATAGTGGACCTGGGAACCACTGCTTCCCAATCAAAAACCTTGGAATTAGAATATAGTTCATCGTGCTACCCAAGATCTAAATGTAGACAATTCAAATGTAAAATGGGTGACTATTTGGGAATACCAGGTGCTGTAAACGTAAGGACCATGAATCGTCCACCGGTCCTCTAGGTCTAGGGGTTGAATGCAAGGTTAATAACCATGCTCCGTAAAAAACAGTTTGTTACAGCAACAAAATGTTGCTGCCCTATGATGGTCCTCAATTTTTTATCTACCCTCGTATATATGAGAAATAAAAATTCTGTTTGTACCATCTGTGTAGCTATTGACTATTTGTCTGTTGCCTGTGTTGAAAGCCGGAGAAGTGTTCATCTATGCGTAGCGTGCCCCATGCAAAAAGAACTGTCGAAGTTCATCACCCTTCAGGTCAAACTACAGCTGACGTCCACCAATGTGAAGAATATCTATTTTTATTAAATTTACCAGACGTTCACTTCAGTCTTAAAATCTATCCAACTAACGAATTTTTTTTTCATCAGTGGGAAATAAAGGTGTTCTATGTAAAACGGCTATATCGTGTTGAATAGACCGATGACCGAAGTTAAGCAACATCGAGTCTAGTCGGTATTTAAATGGGTGACCATTTGGGAATACCAGGTGTTGTAAACGTAAGGACCAAGAATGGTCCTCCAGGTTTAGGGGTTGGGTGCAACGCTGACAATCCTGTCCCGTAAAAAAATAGTTTGTTACAGAAACAGCAACAAAATGTTGCTGTCCTATGCACCATCTGGGTGTAATGGATAAATGATGAGGTACCATAGGGTACCATAGAAAAGAATTAATTCGAACAATTGCAAGAAAACTATAGAAAAGATACAGGGAAGCATATGTGGATAACACAGATCAAAGTTCATGAGAATAATTACCATGAATGTATTTATAGAAAAGGGAAGTTACATTGCATCCGTGTCAAAGATACTGAAGCCGGGATGCCAGGATAAGATCAATAACATTGCAAATTCTTCTTCTTCTATCAAGAATCTATTTTGAGGGGATGTTTTTTTTATTTACCATCTTATTTTCTTCAAATTTATTGTTCAACTTTTGTTCATGCAATTTTACGAGACATCGTTAGAAGATAAAATAGCTGTCATATTTTGGAGAGTCTACAAAAATGTTTTTGCGACTATGTAAATTTGAAAATACGCTGTTACAACGTTATTTTGTTTGATATGTAAGTGAGAAAGTCACTTTGAACTCTGTTTTGCACTATACTCTGTTCAAAAGGACACGTGAATAAATATCTATGTATCCCGTTAATTTATTATTGACTTGGAGACCCGTCTGCTAATAGAAAAAGGTGAATTCGTTTCTAATATTCTGCTTTTAGCCAACTAAAAATACCAAAAGTGGAATAGGCGTGCACGAACGCGTCGTGGAAGAGTCTTAGGCGAAACTCGAAGTGAAATATTTCACATCAGTTGGTTCTTTAAAAAAAAAAACAATAAGAAGTCAATTTGCACAGTGGACCCGAGTGCCATTAATGGAAGCTAATCTGACTTCCAGTCAGACGAGTGACATCTTATTTATGAAGTTAAAATGTAAACGTCATCTTATTGGTAATTTTAAAACAACAATAAAAGGAGTAAAAAAAGGAGAAAGTGAACGAAATATGAAATTGTTAGAATTCATCAAAATACGAAAATAAAATAACGGAATAGTAGAGCGAAAAAGAACGAAAACACAATACAATTACTTATAGCAATTATTATCTTAATCCCGTGAAATCGTATAATTATATATATATATATATATATATATATATATATATATATCGTTGAAAACCACCGACAAGGAAAGGGGGATTTTATTAAGTTTTTACGTGATTTTTCTCTAGTATTCTTATATGTTTGCTTTTTTGCTGGAAATTAGGAGAGGAAAAACTACATATCCAATATTTATTTTAACCATTCATCTTCACATTATTATCAAGGAAAATCATTTTTTAAAACCATTTATATACACATAATCATCACTGGACATTCAGTTTTTTTCTTTCTTGTGGACGATTTTGTTCAAGAAATTTTTCCTCTTCTTCTGTGCGACCAAAAACAAAACATCTTGCATTCTAATAACGTAGCAAGCAGAGATTAGGACACAGGTCGGGGCCTGATCAACCTTGGCTGATTTATATGATTTTTCTCCGGTATTCTTACATGTTTACTTTTTGCTGAAGACTAGGAAAGCAAAAAAATTCTGTAATTATTATTTGTCTGGCAGCTTTCAGCCAAATAAAAAATAAATAAAATCGTCTTTGTCGGTTGTTTTAAAAGTAACCTGCTTACGAGAAAAGTTACTGTCCAGATATAAATTAATATACACATACACACACACACACTCACACACACACACACAAAAAAAACTAAAACGTATACACAAATATGATGTATATTTGCATATATGTATGTATATAATGGGGAGAGTTTTTTCTCTTCGAAATTTAGTAAGAGCATTATTGCAATGTCTTTACTCCTCAGGGCTTTTGTTTTGCCGCTGAATCGTGAAGACATCACAATAATGGCTTCGAAGTCGACATGACTGAAATAACACTGCTCAGTTAAGTGACAAACTTTTTCACATTAAATCTATTAAGTGTCTATCACTATCCCGATATCGAGCAATTTATGACAAAAAACCTGCTTGCCTAAAACTTCTTTCTATGAGTAAACTACTGAAAAACAGCAATTTTGACACAAAGCATCATTAAATTTAACAATATATATATATATATATATATATATATATATATATATATATCGTATGAAAACATCCCGAAATTAACATTCATTGAATGGCCATTTCAGTGAGAAAATTCTCAAAAATTTGTTAATACAAATATGGTACAAAATTTCTATACCGGGGAAAGCCCAAAAACATATCCATACACAGGAAGTTTTAAAAAAATGGGGTGCGATTAAGAAAGAAAGAAACATTATTTTAATTTGTTGGCCAGACATAGGAAAACGGAAAAGCAGAAACAATATATTGATATTAGAAGAAGACTTTACCTTATGTCTGTATGAAAGAAACAAAAATTAAAAATTAAACCGCGTCACAGGGAAAGAAGTGATAGGGGGAAGGAAAGAAAAGACAAAAAAGGTAGACAAGTGTAATTTTTTTTAACTTCCTGTGTATGGATATATTTGGAGCTTCTTCCGGTATAGAGATTTGTACCATATTTGAATTAATAAATTTTGTTTTCGATCGTTGCTGATGAGGCGAGAATTTTCACGCTGAAATGGCCATCCAACGAATTTAAAATTCGGAATTTTTTGACATATTATATATAATTGGCTCTGTATATAGATAATACTATTTACATCGAGCCTTCTACCTTGATCAATTTTAATATTAATAAAATTAATATTAATAGGATCTGGTTTTGGGGATTTTACCCATTTGCTCGTCCTTTTTGGATTATATATATATATATACCTTTCGTTCAAAAATTTTTAATATGTGTTTTGATATTTTTCATTTAGTTCTTTTTAATATGCTTCGATTTTTCGGTTCAGCTGGAGTAAGGGATTGTAAAAATTATTTGTATTTCGATTGTCTAAAGCGCTCTCGCACACTTCTTCAGTAATTTTCATTGTGACTAAATCTCTTCATTTTCGTCTGATTAAGATATATTTTTTGTGCTGTTTGAATATTAGTATCGTTTAGTCTGAAGTCCTTATGAAAAAAAAAGAACCCTTAAATACTTTTATCCTTTTATCTACTGCTGAATAAGGACAGATATATATTGGTTGTCTATTGTTTTATATAAAAGGCCTTTCAGATAGCGAGATTTTTTCGATAACGTGACCTATATAGGCATGAGTTATCTACTAGAATTTTACTTATAGGTTGTTTTAACCCTGTATTGTTTATTGGTTACAATTGCAACAAATATGCAACAAAGGGTTAAATTGTGTTCAAATTCTTACAACGTTTCACCATCCATATTTAAAAACAAAGATGACGGACTTAAAAAATAATAATATAGATGAATTATATTCCAAAAATAATTAAAAAAATTTGCAACTACCAGCGTCTGTTGTGCATGCGCATGTGTAGTCTGAACAACGTCAGTCTGGTGAAGTCCGAACAATTGAAGCACGTCACAAATAAACATTTTCCATTTTGTCTTACAATTTCCTTAATGGTGTTGTTGATATACAAAAATATTTATCGTTATCTAAACTTATTTATAAATGGAACTTTGTCTGTGTGTGTGTGTGTGTGCGCGCTCGCGCGTGTGTGTGTCCGTTACCTATAGACTCCAAAACGGCTAAAACGATTTTCTTGAAAATTTACATGGTTGTACTATAAGTGTCTGAGAGTGTTCTTAGCTAGGTTTTGTGTCGAGGTACCCCCGATAAATATCGAAAATCGATAATCGAAAAAATCTGGTTATAGAAGGAGTGGTCCGATTTTAATCAAATTTCATACACTCATAGACAAAGACATAAGAAACGATATTCAGAAGTTTCAATGTTGCAGTTCTTACAATAATGCAGAAAATTTGATATCGATACCAGGAAATCAAAATTTGACTTATATCCATTCATTTTTCTTTATGTCTACGGTTTCACTTTAACTGGAAACAACTATTGCTTTTTAGTCTTTCGTGCCAACGTCCAAAGAGTCTGTGCTCCAGGACCATGGATTAGTTTTAAAGCTTTCATCACACCCGACCAACGCCGGGCTATACTGCTAGTCTCAAATATGTTTGCGTGATTAATTTTTTAAATAGAATGTCTTTATTAAAACCTTGAATAAATTATCGCCCTTTTCCAACAGTTGGCATTCCCACAAATTCGTGTCGGTAGTTTTACATAGTAACACATTTATAAGGAATTACTATAAGCAAGCTTGAAATTAAGTGTATATCATTTCGCCGAAGTGTAAACAACTTTGTTTTTCGTAGCGTTAAACGGATTTAGTGCCAAAGAAAGTCTATTTGATGGGAATTTTATTCAAAGGAAATCTGCAGCTGAATTTCTTGTTGAGACTTACATTGACCATTGCTCTATTTAAACCAACAGAGAAAGATTGGTTTCGAAAAAATTCGAAAGCATGGGTATTGGGTGCCGTATGAGTTGAAGCCGAGAGACGTCGAACGGCGTCTTGTCAAATGTGAACAGCTTCTTCAACGGTAGAAAAGAAAAGTTTTTTTTTGTATCGTGACCGGCGATGAAAATAGATGCACTACGATAACTCCAGGCATAAAATATCCTAAGAGGTAAGCCTGGTCACACATCAACATTGGCGGCAAAGCCGAATATCCATGGTTCTAAGCTTCTACTCTATAAAATGTTAGGTAAACTGTTTGAGGGTAATCAGAAAGTTTCCCAGCCGGTGAAAGGGAAAGCATCTTCCCAACTCACCTATGACATGCGGTATTGGCCAGCCTGGGCAGAAGAGATGCTGAACCTCGGAGGTCAACGGCTTTAAGAGTGGGTGCAGGAAATTCTGGGAGGAAGGACGAGATAACCTCAACATCTCCGGGGCAAAGCCAAACGGCAGGTCATTGCACTCTTTGATCTTTATTATCATCATGACCAGCAGTTTTCAGATGGGAGTGGTGACCACATCGCGCAAAATACTCTAATTCGATAAATGATGTTGATGATGATGTTGTGTTAGCTGGAAATCATAATTCATCGTACCTATGACTTGGAGGTGCTAGCCTTGGACGTGCTAGCCTGGGACGTGCTAGCAGTGTTCAGACTGTTAATCAGGCTAGATAAAAAAAAATGGTGCAAAGAGTTTGGTGGTACCAATATAAGGATGCAGTTGCCTCTCTACCCACCCTTGACTTCCTGGTCAAAACAGTCCTCTCTCTCACATTTCCTTCAAGAGACTACGTTCCGATTCCAGCGACTCCACTCTGAAAGAAAGGAAGTTAAAAAAAGAAACAAATAATATTGTGCGTAGGTCATTCATCCTATGATGCAGCGTGGGAGCCTGAGCAATTTTCGATGGACCACGAGAAACCAAAAACAACACAAAACAAAATTGATTAAACGAGCTGTCACTTATTCTCCAGGGTTAGCCACAATTAACATTGACGTAAACATAAAAATGATTCGTAATATGAAAAAAGAAAATGTGTGTGTGTGTGTGTGTGTGTGTGTGTGTGTGTGTGTGTGTGTGTGTGTGTGTGTGTGTGTGTTTTACTTCGGTGAAATTAGAAATGAAAAAATACCTACCACCCCAGAAGTCAAATTCTTACCAAGTTCTCACGGATGTGACATTTGGAATCACGACATACTTACCTGGAAGCCTTTCAAGTGACTAACATCGACTATTCATTCGATTCTTTGTCTGTTTGTTCAGGAAATAAACTGTGGGTGGAAACGTCATCGAAATAAATTCAAAATCCATGTATGCATCAGTCAATGTGGGAGGTGCCGACATGTATTGTGTTCACATATGGAAGACGCGACTTTACCGTCTATATAAAAACGGAAGCCAATTGCACGATCGACTTGGACAGGAACCGGAAAGACATCTGATGAAAATGGCGGAGAATATTCTATTATTCCATTAGCTTTGTTTACTCTTTATTGAATAAATAAAAAGACTTGAATAAATAAAAAGAATACCATTGACAAGTGAAAGCTGTTAGGATATACAACTGACTGTCCGTATTATATGGAGTCACGCAACAGCACGCACTACGAAAATCTGCAAATATTTTACATTGACACAAATAATTCCAGATTACTTTGCACGCACTTATATATATATATATATATATATATAGTCATCCGCAGGCAGATCTGCTTCATGGTATCACAGCTCATCAGTACGGTTAAACAGCCCATTGCTTTCACCCAGGATTGAAACCCGAACGAATTGGGGTCAGTCGGCGATTTTACCTCTGAACTATGGGTGCCCGGTAGAAGGGGGTAGACTTTTAGCGTGTGATATACCATGTAAACATACACCAGTAACTGAGAGTGTTCTAATTCATTACTTAATGAACGATAAACATGCCGTGTAGATATAGAAGAACCCAAAGGACATTCCTGTACATTAAGTAGTAGGATAACTCTCTAGGAGAGCTCTAAATATATATGTATATAAATACATATAGAGCAAATATATGTAAAAATGAAGAGAGATACGTTATTCAATGGTTAAGCGGAAGTTTAGACCTATTTGAGGTGAACTATCATCTCCTTCCGTAAATTATCTGTGCAATAACGACAGAAGCTGATGATGGTCGCCTAAAATATGTCTAAACTTCCGTTAAACAATCGAATAACGTGTCTGTCTTTATTTTTACACACACACACACACACACACACACACAGATATATATATATATATATATATATATATATATATATTAATGCATGCATCATTAAATATAGACAAGATTTGTCTATTTAGTTTGTCTATGTTTTTTCATATTCTCTGATAAGCTTCATAGCAGTATCATTAAAGAAAGAAAGAAAATGACAATATTGATACATATTTTTTAATAATAAAATCTAATCTGTCATATTACATTATATATTATAAACTCGGAAAAACGATAATGGCAAACTGTTTTTGTTTATATGGAAGATTTTTAGAAAAATGCTACCTATATATATATATATATATATATATCAGTCACTTAAGTAGAATACGTGATAAACACTTGGCCAATCATGTCACTAACGATCCATGATATTTTGACAGGAGATCTTCTCGCAGTAGGCAGCCACTTTTTGTGCTGCAGAATGGTTGTCAACCAAGTCTACAGAATGCAATTTGTCCTGCCGTTTAATCCATTGCTTGAGTATTTGCGCGTAAGTGAATGCAATGAATTCAACTGAAGTTCGAGCTCTGCTCTTCAATTTCTCGATATCTACTGCAATACATTAGCGTTTGTTTCAAATTATGAACATGGTAACAATGTGCTTACCTGTTCGGAACTTAACATACACAAGACTCTATATGTATAAACTTTACACGCATTTATTTACAAGTAAAACATAACTAATTTTTCATAATGGTTAAAAGTAGACCTGAAAGCACTCAAAAGTACAAAACTTTTGAAGAATTCTTATAAAATGACAATATAAATAAAAACAACAGTAAATGTTTCGTCCTGTAAACTTTTTTGCTCGACTTTTTAGCTTAGCTGATAAATATTTATGACCGTTTGTTAAATTTTAAAATTTTGAAAAACTAGCAGTGTTTTTTTCCTTTTTTCTATAAATACTTTTTAGGTTCTTTGCTTTAAGAAATTCACTCATAGAACGAAACACACTATTAAAATAACTTATCCTTTTGCCTTGATATATATATATATATATATATATATATATATATATATATACTAGCGTCACAGGGTGGCGTTGCCCGGTTATATAAAAATTAATTATATAAAAAATTGTTGTTTAAAAATTGTTAAAAAATTCCATTAAAAAATCTATTTTCTTTTGTTTTGCATAAACGTGATTTGATGTTTTGTGTGACATTGTAAACATGCGTTTGTTTTTGTTTCAAAATTTCGGGGGAAAATATTTAGATTTTTTGTTGAATAATTGAATTTAACATGAAAATAAAAATTATTTATTTTGTTTTACTGAAATTAGAAATAAAAAAAAACTATTACGCTCTGAGTTCAGAAATTTTCAGAAGAATATTTAAAAATGTAGATATTTAATTTTAGAAGAAAAAGTTACATTAATACTTTGTTTTATTTTTATTGTATTTTCTGATGTATGAAATATTAAATCTGAAAAAAAAACTTAAATAATTAAATTAAACATTGGCCCTATTTTTTACATATATTTTTTTTTTTTGAGAAAACACATTTATTTGTTTATTTCTTTTGTTTCAAAATTACGGGGTAAACTACTCACATTTTTTAGTTGACCAAATGAATATTTAAAACGTCGGAATAAAAATTAAATATAAAAATATTTTAATCTCGTTTGACACGTGTGATTTGATTTCTGTGACGTAATCTAACAACCATCTTATATGTTTAAACAATCGGCCCCATTAGCCAAAAAGTGCGAAATGGAAAATTGCTGAACATAAACTCAAAAAGTATGTGTCGATCTGGCTTCCCTGTAGATAGGTGTCCCTAGAAAGTTTGAATGGCGTAGCTTAAAAAATATAGGCTTGCATAAGGAACAGTCACACACAGACACAGAATCACAGATTGCCTTATAAAAATATATATATATATATATATATATATATATATATATATATATATATATGTGTGTGTGTGTTGTGCTGCTTCGTTTTGGTATCATTAGAAGATAACACAAACTTGAATTAATGATGATTTTTGGTATAAAACTTTAGGTTTTTACATCAAGTTACAACCTTTATATTTTGTGTGGATACATGAGCAGACTAGCTAAATTCTCTTCACTGTGGGATGATAGTAGTAAACGAGCCTATCCCTTCTGGACTCTAGTGGTCAACTGACTAGCGTCTTTCCTTTTTCAAATCTCTTACACAAAACTCCTGTCCTTAACTCCTACTTCTTACTCCTACTGTTACTCCTACTCCTACCAAAAGAAACGGTTCCTTATTTTGCCGCCCAATTTTGAATTCTTGGCTTCAGTGTGTCTATCTTTTTCTATTTTTGGAACACTCGCCATTTTATAAACCAAAACAGAAGTTACCCCTTTAGAACGGAGTATACTAATGATAATAGTACTCATTATATTTCTTCCAGGAAACTTTTCGACCTGAACGAGATTTTCTATTTATCATGGGAGAATTTTCTTTTTTGTTTCTTGTATTTATTTCTTGTTCTGAATCACTAAGCATTTTGTTTTTATTCATCATTTCTTCTACTTGTTTCTCTACTATTTGTTTTTGTACTTCTATATATGGTTTCAACCTGTCCACAGAAACATGAGCGTCCATATCATTATTTATCTTAACCAGAAAATATTTAGGCGTTCGCTGAAGGACTGTGTAGGGACATGAATAGGGTACCTTCAATGGTCTTCGAACACCCATCCACTCTAATCCAAACTTTATCACAAGTTTGAAATTTTTCTGGGACATATTTTGTGGACTTATTAACTCTTTTGGTGAAGTCTCTCACATCAATTTGTGACATGGTTTTATGTAAATCTCTTGTGAACTTTTGAGTTATAGCCTCCTCGCTATATATATATATATATATAGAGAGAGAGAGACAGACAGACAGACAGACAGACAGACAGAGACTCAGAGAGTCGAGATATGTATATATAATTTATTAGGTTTCCGGCCATATCACGTTGAAACACCTGTTCTCGCACCATCACTGAAATTAAGCAACGTAGAACCTGATCAGTATAACTAGATGGGTGACCGCTTCGAAATAGCAGATGCTGTAACATTGGACGTGCGGTTCGTGTAATGGATAATGTCTATGAATTTTGATTCAGAGAGCCAATTTCCAATTTCAGTTTTGTTCGTAATATTCAATTACGCGAATACGAATGATCAACAGCTATGGGTTAATTAGTAAGCCGTGTATCACTAAAATCATTAAAAAAATATACATAGGAAGTTATGTTTATTTTCTTTTTTCTTATATATATATATATATATATATATATATATATATATATATATATATTATGTTCTTATTACGATTGAGCTCTCTAGAGAAGAAAGTTTTAAAAAACAGTTCTACTTCTGCGATATATGCGTGACTCTTCAGAAATTAATTTAGTTCTTTCGGTGACTGGCGTGTGTATACACTGCTTGTATACAACACGTTAAAATTTCCCTCTCTGATTCTATGCGCCCACAGTTGTGACTCCGACTGACACCAAATCGGTGGAGTTTCGATCCCGGCCAGAAGCAAGTGGATGTATCTAGCGATCAACAGCGAAACAGGCTTGTATGTGGATGACTAATATATATATATATATGTATATATATATATATATATGTGTGTGTGTGTGTGTGTGTGTGTGTGTTTATTCAAATACATATATCTCTCGTTCGCTGATTGAGCCCTATGGAGAAATGATAGGCTTTAAAATCAGTAGCTACTCACGCATTTACGCATCGTTAATTCAGTTATGAATCTGAACACTTTCGGCGACTGCCGTGTATTTACATTGTGTATATTACACGCTAAAATTCACCTTCCCCCACCGAGCGCCCATAGCTTAGAGATTGAGTTGCCGACTGATGTCAATTCGGTCGTGTTTCAATTCTGGCTAGAAGCAATCGGATGTCTAATCGTACTGATGAGCTGTGATACAGCGAAACAGTACTGCCTGCGGATGACTATAATGGGGAAACTACTTTTCTGATGGACTTAAAAGATTTTATTTTGCAATAACAATTTATACACAAAAGTAAAATTGTTAGATTTTTTCAAAATTTTAACATTTAAAATGCGTTCATAAATATTCATCAAGCGAACCGAAAGTCAAGATAAATTATGGAGAATGCTAAGTAAAATTTAAAAGAAAAGGGTAAAATTCATAACCTACGTTTATTTAACATATAATACGTATCAACGTTAAAGACAAAATGAATAATACATATATTAATTACATAAAAAATCAGCCATATAATTAACTAAATTTGTTTACTAGACATTACATTATGGCACTTAGCACCTTCCATAATTTACCTAGATTTTCAGTTAGACTGCTGAATTTTTATTCGTGTTCTATTGATTAAAAAAAAAAAGAGAAAATCAAGAATATTTTTTTCTTTAATTCTCGATATCACATCATAGCGGAAAGATTAATGCAGGACATCCCACCAACTCATACACTGATTCGGAACTTTTGCAGAGAGCCAAGTCCGTTTCTCTGAAAGCTCAAATCCACAAACGCTTGCTGCGATCGACTGGAAAATTTTAAATTAAGTTTAAATATATAAAAATTATTTTAGATATAAAAATTAAGTTTAAATACAAAAATACAGATATATTTATCCACTACCAATTCCTATCTCTTCTTAGCCCATTCTCTCCTACACCCTCCCACCCCATATACATTTTATTACTTCTTTCCCTTTTTTAAACCCAAAGGCCTGGTCATAAAAGGCTGTAAAGGACCATACCTTATTATCTATTGTTAAATTTTCAACATATCCATTAATCACCTCTCTCCTCTTCCTCTTTCCTCTTTTTGTTTAAATTCTAATTTATAACTTCCAATTCTGATTTCCCATTTTCTCTTCCCCCTTACCTCTCACAGAAAATTTACCAATATAAGGAAAAGAATTTTCCATCTCCCTTCACACTACCTGATGAGACATTGTTCTTTCAATGTCGAAACAAAATGTACACTTTGTAGTAGATTGTAATTTATACATATTCTAAACTATAATTTATAATAAATATCCATAGAGCTATTTTTATATTAAACACTGTGTTAAATGAATGTTTGGAACGTTGTTACTATTCGTTTCTTATTCACACGGATATACATATATCTATATATTTCTATATACATACATGTGTATATATTATACATGTATAAGCCGACTTATGAATAATTTACTCCCACATAGGAAAAAAGTCCGGCGAGGCGGGCAAACATAACCTCGATGCTGATCTTAAGAGAGATTTACATTCAGTGATAGAATATTGAAAGAAGTGCCTTGTAAATTTCAATGCGACTAAGACGAAGCTGCTGTCTGTCAATCATCGCAGGGAACCTCTCCTGCCTCCCATAAGCATGGACCGAACGAGTCTCCTTGAGAGCCATATATTGCACCTACTCGCCCTTAACCTACCTCAAGTGGAACCATTACATTGAGTCAATAGCCAAATCCACTACTAGGAAGGTTGGGTCACTGTGTTAGGCCAGGGTGTTTTTTTTTTTTTTACCGCCTGAATCTATCTTGCACATATACAAATCAACCATCCATCCGTGCATGGAATACTGTTGTCATATCTGACCAGGCGCTCCGGCTGTCATCTCAGTGTTCTCGACAGGCTTCAAAAGAAAATCAGTAATGTGATAGGTGCCGACTTGGTGGCTCGACTCCAGCCACTTTCTCACCGACGGGATGTGGTTTCCCTCTGTCTGTTCTACAAATATTTTCATGGCTTCTGCTCTGACGAACTTAAGTCACTGGTGCCCCTGCCATATGAGGTTACTCGTGCAACCAGACTGATAAATGGGTCCCAACTATTCACAGTTTGATCAACCAAACGCAGCCGACAATTCTACTCCACAGCTTCTTTCCTCACACTTTCCGCCTGTGGAACTCTCTTCTATATTCTTGCTTTCCTGACGGCTACAACCTCCAGGAATTTAAATGCAATGTCAACACTCATCCCTTAACCACTTGACTCTAGTTCTTTCTACATCATCCTGTATATCTTATCCTTTCTCTCTACCTTTGCAACTCTCATCACACCTGTATTCCTATCCTTCTCTTGCTCCTTTCTCTGACACCCCCTGTAACTGGTTCGTCTTTTGCTTTACTCTCCTCCTGTCTAATCTTTTACTTTTATGTAGCCCCCTGCGCATCAGTGGCGTTAGCGTCTTGCTTGGGGTGAAACGATTAAAAAGAAAGTATGGTGGGAACCTTTAAATTTTTGCATGAATTTTAACCTCTCCAGAAAAAATTACCTGTATGAATTGTTACCGGAACTGAATGAGTTCTGAACCCTTCAATAATATTACCTTTATATAATGTGACCCCTTATTTTTCGCGCTGTAAAATGATCATAAAAATAAGTACCATAATCGCGTATGAAATATTTGGCGGAAAAATCTATAATCCTTTCAAGGATTATAAATATATAAATAAAAATGCAAGAGGAAAAATTATTCTTACCAAAACAGCTGAAGATTTTTCCCTTGGATTTTATTGATTTTGTTCCTTTATACACACACACGCACAAGCACACGCACACACACACACACACACACACACACACACACACACACATATACATATATATATATATATATGTGTGTGTGTGGGTGTGTGTGTGTGTGTGTTAACGATGTATATTTTCATATAGCAAGATTAGTATTGAGAAAATAGTGAAACAAAATGGAAAATGTTTATTTGTGACACGCTTCATCCGGCCAGACTTCATCCGGACTGGCGTTATTCTAACACATACACATGAACGAGAGACGCTGGTAGTTTCACAATAGTTTGAAATAATTATTTGCATTCCTGCGAAATTCCTCTATATTATTTTTCTTTTTAATTCCGTCATCTTTACTTTTAAATAACCCACATTGTGATAATAGAAAACCTGCCAAAAATGTTGAAACGTTATAAGATTTTGGACGTAAATTTACAATGGCTAAACTGGAACTCTGGATATTTATCGGGTTTAATGTAGGGAACCAGAGCGTGTACAATCTTGTCAACTATCAAAATTTGCCTTGACCTCGCACAGGCTTGTCTATTCTTCTCAGAGGTGTCACTGTCAGCTAACGAAGCCTCGCCTGAATCGAAACAGGGAACTTGTGTGTCGTTCTCAGGTGAATCTAAATTCGTCACCCATGACCCGAATGAGTCATTTTCTGAGTCAGAGAGCTTCATTGACACTTTCGAATTCAAGCAGAATTTCGAGTATATAATCGATGTTTTCCGACTGAGATGGGATGTGACATCAGTTTTTAATGTTTTTTTCTAACGTTTATACTCGGAATTGTCTATTTTTCTCAGTAGATTCTCTGCCTGAAAATATAGCCATGACTGAATCTGCTCGAAAACAGAGATCTTGACAAGAGTCAGTTCGGGCGGAACTTTGGGTATTTACCTAAGTCCTCCCCACAGAGGTGCGATGTGACGTAATATCTGAATTAACGTGGTGTTTCCGAGCGCTACACTCAAGATATAATTAACCAATCTCTGAACGCACGAGATCTTGTTCTTGTCTATTTTACAACAGCCGAGACTACCTGTAGACAGAGACTCTTCTGAGTTCCTCTCCGACAAAAGACAGAGAGTCCTATAAGCTTAAGTTAGAGCATAACTCAGAGTATTTAACAAAGTCCTCTCTTCAGAGAAGGTAGCTTATACCATGAAGATTCTTAGCGTGTACAGTCAGATAAACAGTTATCCTGACCCCACATACTCTGGATCGTGTTCTAAACTATTTTGGTGTTTTTTTTTTATTTAAGGCATTTTGAATAGTTCATTTGTGATAGAGGGGACGTCGTATTTACTCCTGGACAGATATTTAACACAAAGATGAATTTAGTTAGATTGCAAAGAATTTTTTGAAAAGTTTTAAAAAATATTCCAAAAAATTAAATTCCCAGAATATTCCTCGCTCATGCTCTTGCGCAGTCACAACAAAGCCAAGAAACCGACTCTGATGAAGTCCTTACGCATGAAACGCCTCACAAACAGATTTTTCCCATTTCCTCAACATATATATATATATATATATATATATGGGCAAGTATTTGAAGGCTATCACAATGCGTTTAGTATGATAAAGGTGTTGGGTATTACCTATTTATTATTCATTTATTATTCATTTATAATTCGACATCAGAATCTCATCTTCAGAATGATAGGAGAGCTTGATTTTAAGATGTCCTCTGCTGGACCATCCAACCAAGCGTTTCTATCCTCCTGAAGATGAGATTCCGATCGCGAAGTATTTATGAATAATAAATAGGTAATACCCAACACTTCTTTACCTTCCTTTATAATATTAAACCCATTGTGATAGCCTTCAAATACTTACCCATACATCTTATATACACAATGCTTCAAGCAAATTACAAAACTATTCTATATATATATATATGTTTGAAAGTTTTCAAAAATAAATAGTTTTTGGAAGGCAACCATGCTAACCGTTACATCACCGACGCCGACAAATAAATCGTTTTTGATTAAACATCGGAATCACAATGCGTCACTAACAATGTCTCGCTTCAAGCGACCCCGTGCATTGTTGATTTCTCTGTTCACACACACTCTGTCCATCTCTTTCTCTCCCTTCATCTTTCTCTTTATATATATATAGCGAGAGAGCGATTTGCAAAAATAGAATAATGATATGAGGGGGAAACGATCAAATGATACGAATAATTGATCGCACTGGGGCTAGAATTAAATACACAATATGTAGAGAACGTCTGTTCGTTCACTAACGTATTGGAATAATTAACTAGCCGAATGGCAAAGAAGGATACAAAAATTTAGAAAGAAAATGAAGGGGTAAAATGCGACCAAGCGTAATTAGAGAAGAAAGAATTTTAAATGGATGACAAACATGAAATCCCGCAAGAAATAAAAAAATAATAATTAAAATCGCCATTCCGAAAAAAATAAAAAAAAATAAAAATATCAAAATCCTGTTTAGATTGCAATGATGGAGGAGTTAATGTACGGTTTTGTTGCTTTGGAGACAAACCGAGACAAGATGTTTGAGAGGAAGTGATGCCATATTGTTTTGTGTGGCAGATATTTTAGTAATTTTTTTTATTATTCATCTTTCTTGATATTTCTGATAAACATGATGGCGGGCGGTGTGTGGAAGTAATATGATGGTAGGTAGTTTGATGAGAGAGATGAAAAAGTGTGAAAAAGAAGGGATCGAAGCAGAACAGAGGGACGAGAAAATAAAACAATATAAATAAAACGTAATATTTGAATAAACAAAATAAATAGATATCGAAAGACGGAGTGAACATGACAGGCACCAAAATTAAGAGATGTCGGATGGACTGGAGGTAAAGATATGTCAACGAAAGAAATTGAGAATGGTTGAGGGAAAATGAAGAGAAAAACAGTGATGAAAAGGGAGAGAATAAAAGAATGTTAGTTTGTGGAGAAAAGACAGAAAAAAGAAAAGAACAAAATAAGAAACAAAGGAAAGACTGAAAGAAAAGAAAAGAAGCAATTATAAAAAAAAAAGCAAAAACTAGAGAAACGAATAAATACAAGAAAAAAGAAGAAAAAAGGGTCATTAGAAAAAAAAATTAAAAAAGTTTAAGTGAAAAATGGAAGGAAAAAGAAAATCAAAAATCAAAACCAGAAAATGAACAAATGAAATAAAAGTACAAGGAGGAAAATAAAAAGAATAAAGTAAAAGAAAATAATAAAAAGAAAAATACCAACAGAAAAAAAAATATTTGCTTATTTTTTTTACAGCTTATCAACATTGTATGGGTTATTTAAAACTGAAACTTATTTCGTATTGTAAGAGGATGATTACAGAACTTGGTATTCCATGGTGGTTCTGTTTGTGTCCAACGTTGCTTAACTTCGGTGGTCGGTGAACGTGAACATGTTTTTGAGGCGTGATTTGAGGTAGAAAGGAAAGAATAGTAGAAGCACAAAGAAAAACAAAGGAAGGAAGGAAGGAAGGAAGGAAGGAAGGAAGGAAGGAACAGAAAAAACAAAATAAAATTACAATACAGAAAAAGGATAAAACAAAATCAAATAATCTTAACGAAATTCATTGGTACCCCCTAGGTACGAATTTACACGAGATACTCGTTTAGCAACTAGGTCCCACCCTTTTACAGTGAAACAGATAAGATGTAACCGTAATTTCTACTCCAACAGCTTCTTTTCTCGCCCTTACTGCCTGTGGAATTCCCTTCCACATGTCTGCTTCCCCGACAGCTACAATCTCCAGGAGTTTAAAAGTAAGGTCAATAGACACCTCCTAACACACTAACTTGCATCTATTCTCTCAAACACTCTCACCATCTAACCAACGCTCATTCTCGGTACCCTTACCCTCCTTCTGATATTTCCTATATCTAACCATCCTTTCCCATCACTTCCCCGACCCTACGTAACCCCCTGCGCAATAGTGGCAGTGGAATGCCTTGCTCGGGGTGAAATGATTAAAAAAAAAAAGAAAAGAAATTAAAATATGAAAACTGAAAAAAAGTTAAACGTATTCACAGAAAAGCCGTCGAATGAGGCCGTTTCTTACAATGTCACTTTACTTACACAAAGGGTCCTCGACTTACGACAGATTTCGTTTTCTACGATGTATTGTAACGTGATTTTCAGTATAACTTAGAACATACCCGCGATTTTCCATGAATAAACACTTACGTCTTTTACCCATTAGTCAGCCAGTTCAGTGCTATACGTGATACCCTCTTGGACGATCATGTCTCTTTCGATCCATGTCTCACTAGTCAGAAGGTTTTCCCGCAAAAGTTTGCTATTTCTTTCTGCGGTAGACTGGTTGCCAACACAGGCTATAGAACCTAATCTGTTTTGCTATTCAACCCATAGTTAAAGGAAGAAGAAATAAATCAATACCAAGGATATTTGTGCAAGTGAATACAACGAATTCAACTAGAAATCGAACTCTGCTCTTCCGTTTCTTATTCCGAGCGGAGATCTATTACACCAAAACGCATATCTACTTATACTCTCATCTATACAAACGAAATACTAAAGTAATAAACGTGGATACTAGTCTCTCCTTTTTAGAGTTTTAACAATGTCTAATTTCATTTCGTGATGATGTTTTTCCTTTTCTTCGAAGCACCGCCATCCTAAATGGCTGCACTACACTTAGGAGGCACAATGAAGGGCAATAACTTTCCAAAAACACAACACAGAGAAAGAGAGCGAATGCCTAACACTCCAATATGTCGCACATTCAGGAACTGCCCCACGCTCTTTTATTTGCGAGGGAAATGCTATTATTCAAAACAAGATTAATGGAGATTGTGTCGTAAACACGAATCGTCGTAGGTTGGGACTGTCGAAATCCTGAAACTTACTATATATATATATATATATATATATATATATATATATATATATATATATATTTCCATTTGTAAACGAGTTATTACGCGACCTATGTTTCTACCATGAGTGGTGTCTTCAGGCGATTTGCTATAACGGCTTCTTTTTTTTTTTTTTTTTTTGAACGCTCACGTGGCAGCAGGGAATTTTTGAACGGGAAATTTTACAATTACAAAAAATTATAACGTTTTCATCCATGGTTGTATGAACCTAATAAGTATTTTTAGTATGGTTACACTTAGTCATAATTTCTGTTCGTTCATTCAATAGTTCATTTTTGTTTGGGAATAGCATAATCTCTAAATTTTCTTCCTGGCACAGTCTAGATATGTTGCCACCGTTGTAAGGTTTGGCTTTTATAGTGAAAATGTGTGTGTGTGTGTGTGTGTGTGTGTGTGTGTGTGTGTGTGTGTGTGTGTAGAAGTTTTTTTTACTCAACCGAGCAATGTTATTTAAGTCATGCCGACTTTGCCGTTTCCTGAAGACATTATTGTATCTGTTTTAAGCGACAACCGGCCAGTGTTCGTCTCCGTTCCTTCCTTTTCAGAGCATAATAACAATGTCTGAATTCACTTACATGATGATGGCTTTTTTTTACTTCGAAGCACCACCATCAGAAGAGGTTACACTAACGCCTGAGAGCCACACAGAAGGACAATAATTTTCAACAAACATGACACAAGCGAAAGAGAGTAAATACCGCATGGTCCAATATGGCATACAACCAGGAACTAACAAACGCCACCTTCCTCAATTTAGAGCCGTATTCATCCGACTTGCAATGTATTTTGCTTCCGCACCGTGTGTACGAGCCCAACGGCATGAGTCGAAGCACGATTCAGTGAGATTTCATCGTAACCACAATCGTCGTAGATCAGGTCCTTAGCGACCGGTTGTGTTAGTGTATTTTAAAATCTTTTTCGTCATTTCACCCCAAGTAAGGCAGAACCTCCACTACTGCGCTGGGGGGTGCAGTGAGAGAAAAGTACAGGTACAAGGTTTGTTTTGTTTTTTTAATCGTGTCACCCCAGGCAAGGCATTCCACTGCCACTATAGCGCAGGGGGTTACATAGAAAGATTGGGTATAGGAAATGTCAGAAGGAGGGTGATAGACGACTTAGGATGTACATAGGAAGAGAGTGGGAGAGAGTGGGTGTGAGTTAGTGTGTTAGGAGATGTCTATTGACCTTACATTTAAACTTCTGGAGGTTGTAGCCGTCGGGGAAGCAATCATGCGGTAGGGAATTCCACAGGCGGGAAGTGCGTGGAAAGAAGCTGTTGGAGTAGAAATTGCGGTTACATTTCATCGGTATGGAAGAAAGGATAGAAAATGAACGGGATTCAAGAAGACAGAAGATGGCAACTGACGTTGCATTTATGAAACATATATAATGATGATACCCAGAGTTGCCCGGCCAAAGTTACCCTCCTTTGATCCTTGACACTATACGGTCATTTTTTATGAGAAATTTTCTCTTTTGGTCAGATAGATAAAAGTAAACATTTGGTTGGCCTTTATTTTATATAAATGTTACATTTGTTCGATTTTCAAAATATATTATTAAATACTGTCAAGATTACTGATTTCACATGATATCTTCGAAAAAAGTAGCTACTCTAAGCGCCATGAATTTGGTTACCTTAATATAGGTGTCATCTTTCATCTTCATAAATAACAGTCATCTTTATCCTTTCTTCAATACCCCTGAACCCAGTATTTCCTCTCACTGTTATCCCCCTGCGCACTAATAGGAGTCCCGGCTTGCTCGGCGTGAAATGATTATAAAAGATAAAAACAGTTTCTGACCTTGCAGCTGTCACCATTGAAAAGGTTTAGAATAACATTGAAAATCAATCTTTCTAACCAAGTAAAAATAGCTATGAGCAGATTGATTATTTGCAGGTAGCTATTTTACGGTAGCTCAACCCTATGTAACGGTTACTTAGCTGATGCAAATAGTAATTAAAGAAAATTATCAAAACAATATCATTACATATAATGCACCCGCCTCTTTGACCCTTGATTCTGATATAAAAAAAATACAGTACAGCTTAAATAGCTACATGTAACCGCACGAACTATGCTAACAGTTTCTTCTCTCACTTGTAGATTTTTCCTGGATTCTTGCTTCCTAGTCAAATTTAATCTTCAAAATTTTAATGCAATGACAGTTGTTATCTTCAGACTTTTCAGTTCTTATTGCTTTATTGTCATCTCTCCTTAATAGTAATTTTCTCGTATTCTCTAAGACTCCGTAAGCAACTGCATCTTAGTGGCTTTACTGCCTTGCTTGTGGTAAAAAGATTATAAATCTATATATAGTGAAGCGACTATATCCAATCAAGTTGCAGGGTCTACTGCTAGGAAACGTTGTTCGTTGTGTCATACCAGATAATTTTGCACATTTATAAGTCTATCATTCATTCACGTATTGAATATTTGTGACATGCCTGATTTGAAGTTTCTGCTGTATTTCTCGAAATTCTTGACAAAATTTAAAGAAACCAATATAATCGATCATGAGCAGTCATCTGGATTTCAGTCACTTTCTCACCGACGTGTTATGGCTTCCCTATGTCTTTTCTACAAATATTTTCATGGCAACTGTTTTGATGAACTTTTTTCCTTGGTAACTCAACTACGGTGCATAAATTTAGGCGTACTACTAGATTGAAAACAAGATCTCACCGTTTAGCTAAATGCAAGTGCAACTTCTGTTCTTCAGTTTCTTTTCTCGCACTTTCCACCTGTTGAACGCACTTCCAATTTTTCGTTTCCTTGATAACTGCAATTATAAAAAAAATTAAATACAATCACTCTGCCCTTTTCTTGAAACTTGTTACTTTACTGTCTTTTTTTTTTAATTTAGTGGAGAACACCAAAGTCTTCCCATTTTCTCTTGCCTTCCGCTCTTACCCTTCTGCGTTTTATTGTTTTGATTGGGGTAAAACAATGAAAAATCTAAATTTCCTATTGATTTTGTAATAAGTTATGTAGTTTCAAAATTTCAAAAAAACCATGGAAATATATTTTCCATATAATATTACAGAAACAACCATTTGTCAAACTTTAGATACTTAGCTTTCATTTCTTACTCGACAGAAGAAAAGCATTTTGATTTCGACCAGAGTTAGAGATTCCCAATCCTTGGTTGACAGCCAGTCTAGAATGAATATCAAATCTTGGAGAATCTTCAAGATTTCAATCTAAACAGAATTTAAAGGCGAAAACGATTGTTTACTTTTGCCGACATTAAAAATGGAATTCTTTATTTCGAATTCCTGGAATGTGTGCTTTAAGGTTTAATAGATATCGGATCGGAATAATAAATTTTGAGAGTCGAGTTCAAATTCTAGTAGAATTCGTTTTATTCACTTACACACAAATATTAATGGAAAACGTATTAATCCATTTTCTCTCGCCAGCTATAGGTTGAATAGCAGGACATATTGTGTTCTCTAGCTTTGTTTGGAAACCGGTCTACTGCAAAAAGTAATGGCAACATGCCACAGGAAGATCTGCCTAGTCAGTCATATCTCGAAAGAACTATGATCGCCCAATCGTGTATCACGTATAATAATTAACTGACTCAGTAGACAAATTGCTACTGTTAAAGTGGATAACAGCTGGAAGCTCTTTTTGTCTGGGTAAGGAAACCGACCTCCTGTTTTGCTGCATGACAAGGCCAGATCTCATGTATCAAAAACAATAAATGCTTATTGAGCAAGAATAGTATGTTTATCCCCATGTGTAGTAATCTTTTGACACGGAACTTTCGAACATCTCATATCTCCTCATTGATCAAATCTGGATACTTTTTTTTTAAAGACATAGTGCACTGTTTAACTAAAAGTTGTAATTCCATTAAAAATTAACTAGTGAAAATATCCTGATAACTGAATAAAGATGCTATGAATTTAAAAGACAAAATATTAATTATTGATTAATATGATGGAATGCACAATTTAAATTAAAGTCTTGTAATTACATAAAAAACAAGCGAAAATACTTTGATGACTAAAGAATAAGGCTATGAATTGTATGAATAATATAATTTAGCTGACAGGCGTGAATCAATTACGAGTTAACCATTTTTTAACCCTGTAGGGCCATTTGTATCATATTTGATACAGTATTTCCCTATAAGGAAACATTTGGTATTTCCCTATAAGGAAACATTTGGTATTCATTGACTGAGCAGTCAGTACTACTTTCATTTGAAATTTATAAAATAATTCTCTTAAAAAAATTTTTCAGGAAAATATTTCTTTCAAGGCTTGTTTTCATACTGTATCAATATGATACGAATGGCCCTAGAGGGTTAATTACGCATTTGCTACTGCTGCCCCACCTCAATGGCCCTGTAGTAATTCTTAAGATAAGAAAGTTTCTTTTAAAAGTTCTACAAGAGGCACTTCTTCCAGAAAACTGTTTGTATCATATTACTATAGATTATTTTTTAATTATAAAAATGAATAATTAAGTCTGGTATATAAATGCATTATAAATTGACCTCCCACGAAAGGCGTAAGTGAACGGTTATCTGATAAAAGTTTTCTTATATGAGAGTAGATGCTAGGTAACCTCAGAGATGAAGAAAATACTTAAAGTAATATAAATATCCTATAAAAGAATGTTAAGGATACCATGTTCCGAGTATGTGAGCAAACGACGTTTTAGAGAAAATAGAAACGAGATTTTAAAAAAAACAACGAAATAGAAAAAAATAATCAGAAAGAGAAATAAAAAAGAGCAAAAAAGATGAAATAAAAAGCAAAAAAAAAAAAAGAAAGAAAGAAAGAAAAAGAGCGAAAAAGAGGAAATAAAAACAAAAAACAATGAGCAAACAAAATTAGAAAAAGAAAAAGGTGAAGAAAAGTGGAAAAGTGGAAAATGTAAACAAGCAGTCAATCAGTTAAGTGCCATACGTGATACACGCTTGGGCGATCATGTCTCGAAAGAGACATGACTGACTGGACAGAAGATTATCCCACAGTAGTTTGCCATTGATTTCTGCGGTAGACTTATGAATTAGGTTATTATATTAATAAGTAGTAATTAGTGGGGGATCAGTTTATTACTTCATGACAATAGAAAACCGATCACCCACTTTATGCCCAGTAGAAGCCTTAATCATGTTTCTGTTATATTCAGTCAGTCAGTTAAGTGCCATACGTGATACACGCTTCGAGCAATCATATCTCGAAAGGGACATGACTGACTGGGCAGAAGATTATCCCACAGTAGGTTGCCATTGATTCTACAGTAGACTTGTTGCCAACTAAGTAGATAAAACCCAATCGGTCCTGTTATTTGACTCATAGCTAGAGGGGGAAGAGATGTATTATATTGCTAAGTAGTAATTAGTAGAGGATCAGTTTATTACTTCAAAACAATATAAAACTGCTCCCCCGATTTATGCCCCGTAAAAGCTTTAATAATGTTTCAAACTATTATATTCGTTCGGTCAGTTAAGTGCCACACGCTTTTGGCGATAATGTCTCGAAGGAGACATGACTGGGTAGAAAATTATCTCGCAGTAGGTTGCCATTGCTTTCTGCGGTAGACTGGTTGTCAGCCAAGGCTATAGAACCTAGTCTGTTTTATAATTTAACCCATAACTGAAAGGAAGAGACGAATTAATACCTTTCTTAAGGGTATTTGTGCATAAGTGAATGCACGTAGTTCAACTGGAATTCGAACAATGCGAACAATTCCCCGATTTGTTGTTCCGAGTCGATATCCTTTGCACTATAACGCACATCCTGCGCCTCAACGCACATCCAAACAAACAGTAGCTAAGATAGAATGAAAAGAAGGAAAAAAATAACAGAAAGAAAAGGAAAAGGAAAATACTAAAAGAGAACGAGAGCGAATTTGGAAAAGAAAGAGATATGGAAGAGAGGAACACGGAAGAAGCAAAAAGAAAAAAAATGTCATCGAGAACAAGAGCAATCCGTTTTATGAGTTGTAGAAGGAGTCTGACTAATGACGGACAATCTGATAAAAAATAGATACGAAGTAGAGATTGTTTTGCAAATAACTACAAAAAGTGATATAAAAAAACAAGAAATATAAAGGAAAGAAACTGAAAGAACGGGGAAAACCGCCAAATATCTTGGCATGTAGCGACAAGAAAATCCAACGTTGATCATGAAAATGATCAGATTCCAGTGTAAGAACAGTTTTACAATCTTTCTTTCCCATAGCTGAAAATATAGAGACGAATATTTGATTCCCCGCCATATTTCAAGATGGTCGAAATAATGAAAGAAAAATAAAACACAATTCAAAATCTGTTGATGAATATTAGCTTCAGATTTCATTAAAAACTTTTTAAAGGCATCTGCTGACTTCCATAATTTATAAAATTGCCTGATTCAACGGTTTCAATCATTTGAAAAGAAAAGCTAATTTTCATAAAATGTCATAACAGTATATTAATTCCGTCGTTAAAGTAAATAGATTTGTATTCTTTTGAGACAAGCTAAACATTTTTGAAGTTTGAATTTAGCTAATGTAATACAACGTGATGAGTTTTTGCATACATACATATGAAAAACAAGTCACTTTTCAAAAGTAATTTTACATACAGTTCAAAAATGAAAAACGTAACAGTTAAATAAACAAATGACTATCGAAACGAGAAGAGACAACGAAAAAGACAAGTGTTAAAATTAAAATCATGGGCGAGAATTGGGTAAATATTGACAAACAAATCAATTAAAGGACACGGTGATAAAAATAACGAGAGAAAAAAGTGAACGGAAGATTTGGAGAGAAAAGAAAGAAAAGGTAAAAATGAAAGGATAGAGAGTGAAAGATGAAAGAAGCGGAGAAAAATAAAAAAGAGAAAGTGAGAAAAAGAAGTGAATAGAAGAAAAAAAGAAATTGAAAAAAGAGAAAAAAAGAAAAAGGATAAAGAGAGAAAAAGAAAGAAAGAGAAAAGTGTAAAAAGAAAAATGCCAAAAGAAAGAAAAAAGAACAAAGAGAAGATGAGAGAAAAAGAAAGGAAAGAAAAAAGAAAAAAATTAAAAAGTGGAACTAAATAAAGAAGGAAAAATAAAAATGAGTAAAAATGAGTTTTACTATATAAATACGAATATAAGGAGACAATAATTGTCTTCCCTTAAAGCGGAATAACAGCTGTCTTCCTTTCTGAGGAACTCTTTTTTATCTGGGGTCAGTTCCCTTTCAGGCCCTAGTGGGGATAGACACGAGGAGCGATTGCTGGTGTAACGGTATGTAGTTTCTTATCTATTCTTGCTAAAATCATTCTCGTCCATTTGGACAACATGAACATTCTTCTTGTTTAGGGACGTACTTAAACATTCTTAATGTATTGTACTTGTTTTTGTCATATTAAATGCCTATTTGTTATTGCCATATAACTTGTCCTTTTTTTACTACACGTGCTACGGCAGCGTGTTAATGTTTATGTTAGTATCGCGTATTTATAAGTCTATCATGCCAACCATCACGATCCTGCATTTAGGTTGGAAGGTCATTAGGGCGGCATTCAGTATCATAATAGACCTGCTCAATTTTCTTCCCAACCTACCATCAGTCATCTGGTTGTAAGGGTGTGTGTACCAGATGATTTTCCTATTCCTATTTTTTCTTCGAGGTTTGCTTTTCTTGTTTACATATTTAATATTTGGGTTTATGTATACACTATTTTTCAATGCACTTTTATAAAAATTGTTATGTTTATTGAACACTTCCTCATTAGCCGAGTTCCTACTAATTCTGTATTCTATTGATGAGGGTATATGCTTGATGATAGACGGAGGGTGGGTAGATTTTGGGTGGATGTATAAAGGGTTTGTGTTTGGTTTTTTGTATGGTTGGTGTATATTTTTCCATAGATCCAAAGTTACTTCGAGGAAATCTACTTTTATGATCTTTAACTGTTACTTTTAAATTTAGATTTTTAAACTCCTTATGTATCATTTTTCTAACTTATGTATCTTTTTACTATTTTGAAGTTTGTGGTATTTCTTATTACTATAAGTCCCTCATCTCTATAAAGTCCAATGTCTTTAATGTTCAGTTCCTTATAGGATGTGAGATTATATAATATTATTTTATATTATTTTTATAATAATACTGAACACTAAAGACTTTGGACTTTATAGAGCTTAGATGACGGACTTATAGTAATAAGAAATACCACAATAAGAAATACCACAAACTTCAAAATACAACCAGATGACATATGGTAGGTTGGGAAGAAAATTCCTCGAATTAATTAGGAAACACTTCCCCGGAGAAAAATCCACTTAGTAAGATCATTAATAAAAACACTATAAAATTAAGTCACAGCTGTATGAATAATCTAGAAAAAATTATAAAAAACCACAATAAAAATATTAAAAAAAAATTCAACAAAACCAGTAAAAATAACCAGACAACAGAAAATAACAATTTAGACGAGAAAAATGTAATTGTAAAAACCCCATAAACTGTCCGCTAGAAAATAGGCGTTTGACGAAATCAATGCGAAATATGGACGAAGGAAAACCCAAACAATATAAAAGTCTATATAGGGAGCACTAAAAACACTCTAAAGCAGAGAATTTACCAGCATACCTCTTCATTTAATAATAGCAAATGCAGAAATAGAACATCCCTATCGAGATATCATTGGTACCTAAAGGAAACAAAAAAAAAACACCCAAAATAAAGTGGAAAATCCTAAAAGAAGCGAAAACATGTAAGTCCTTAAATGAACCATGTTCGTTATGCTTATATGAAAAACTATTTATTATTAGATGCGTTAAAAATAAAAATTTATTAAATAAACGTAACGAAATTAATGTCATATGTAGACATTGTAAATTATTCATTATTAAAAAAATGGATAAAATCTAAATTAAATAACATGCTCACCGACGAATTAGGTAAAAATAAAAATGAAAATAAAAAATAAAGCCAAAGATAGAATGAGTTAGTTGTTCCCTTTTTTTTTTAAGAATTCCCTTCTTTGTATCAGGATAATAAACTTTACAGCAAATTGATAGATGGAGTGAAAAAATAGCAGTTCGGGGTTCACTTTTGGAAAAAATCTTTTCTTTAACAAATAGACTAAAGGGAAGGGGATTGGTACTACCAAGAAGAAATATCACATCAAATGTAATAAAACTGAAGGGAAAATGATAAGATCAGATAAATGCGAAGGAAAGCAGACAAGAGAGAAATAGAGTCAAGAAAGAAGAAAGAAGGAGGAGGAAAAAGTTGGTTAGCACAGTAATTCCTCGAGGTCAAACCCCTAAGTGAATATCCATTCTGATTGGCCACACACACACACACACACACACACACACACACACACACACACACACACACACATACATTCACAGTAAACAGAAAGTATTTGTCATTAAACTAAAAATAAAATGGCTGAAAAAATACAGACATACCGGCAGATAAACAGACACACACAAACATCTTGCCTTATATATATATATATATATATATATATAAGGCAATCGGGTTATAGAAGGAGTGGTCCGATTTTAATCAAATTTCATACACTCATAGACAAAGATATAAGAAACGTTATTCAGAAGTTTCAAGGTTGTAGTTTTTACAATAGTGCAGAAAATTGATAATATATATATATATATATATATATATATATATATATATATATATATAAGGCAAGATGTTTGTGTGTGTCTGTTTATCTGCCGGTATGTCTGTATTTTTTCAGCCATTTTATTTTAGTTTTTGCATCGAGTTTGGCTCAAAGTAGGTATAATTGTAGTTCTTAGTCTCGGTCATGATACCATTTACTCAGAGGACTTATTTAGCCTTCAAAATTCAGTTTACTACGACAAAACTTATTTGATATCGATACCAGGAGATCAAAATTTGACTTACGGTTTCGCTTTAACTGGAAACAACTATTGCTTTTTAGTCTTTCATGCCAACGCCCAAAGATTGTGAGCTCCAGGACCTTGGATTAGTTTTAAAGCTTTCATTACACCCGAGCAAGGCCGGGCTATACTGCCAGTATTTTTATATTTATATCAAGTGTTCATGTCCGTCATTTTGCAGTGTGAAAAAGTGAGTCAATTTGCGTCCAGTTTATATTTCGTCATTTATCAGTGATAAGAATATCGTCAATTTTGAGATTCAGCATTAACCATCATCGTCTTCATATCCAATACTTTTACATCTCAATTATAAGTTCCTGGGACATGCAATAAGAAAGGAGGGCTTGGAGAACCTGATAATGACAGGCTAGATGGAGGAAAAAAGAGACAGAGAAAAGCAGCGGATAACATATTTAAAAGGCCTGAGCAGGTGGATGACAAAACGGGGGCTGAGAGACGTTACAGGAGAACGCGTGCTAAAAGCCACCAGAGATAGGGAGACGTGGAAGGTCATGATCGCCTACGTCCTGAAGGGACAAGGTACATAAAAGAAGAATACT
This sequence comes from Ascarosepion bandense, assembly GCA_037127315.1. Lineage (NCBI taxonomy): Eukaryota > Metazoa > Mollusca > Cephalopoda > Sepiida > Sepiidae > Ascarosepion > Ascarosepion bandense. The sequence continues at coordinate 671,526 of JBBBDQ010002224.1, forward strand.
CAATTATAACGTGAGGAAAGGAACAGAAAAAATATCTTCAGATATGCAATACGATTTTATTTTAAGTATTTAATATTTTCAGTTAATCTTATGAATAATTTATGAGCCTTTTCTCTCGTAACCAACATTTTTTTGTTTGTAGATTCATTATTTAAATTGAAGTTCATTTCATCTTTACACCTTGATTAAATTCATCACAGGACGAAACACGTAGATGAGAAAATATACATATATATGCATATATTATTGGTCACTTGACTGTTTCAGTCGTTGCCGTTCTCGCTTGAGTCCACCGTTAAGAATTGCTTAAATGATGGTTTGAATGAAGAGGACGTTATGCTGGGTGACATATTCAATCTATGTCATGTTTCTAAGCTTAATAATGGCAAAGATAAAAAATTTGTCGTCAGCCCATAAGTTTTCTAGCCGTGCTCCGTGAATAATAATTGGTTTTGTGCTCCTTGTACGATATACGGAGAAGTCTTTATAAGCATTTGTTCTCGAATGCCTGGATCACCCAGAACGTCAAATCTCACACCCGTAGGGGAGAATGGATGTCCTTATCATTTCCAGTCTGGTCATCGCTGCTATTTGTGGATTTCAGCATTGCAGCCACCATCTTTTGATAGGGTTGCTTCAAAGTAGTAGCTGAGCACTTTCTCCATTGACGCTGGCAATAGTGTTGCTTGTGCTATTCACCAATACTTTGAATTTCTCTGTGTTGTTTACTATTCCATATGATCCAGCTCTTTTAACGAGTTTGTTGGTCAGGTCTTGCAGCACAATGTTGCTGTCACAACATGGTCTTTTTCTACGATACTGTTCACGACCACAACACTTCTAACTCTCTAGGTCAGGTACAAAGCTTGATCTCCATAAGCCAAGCGGAGCTGATGGAATCCCGGTCATCGTCATGAAGAAATGCACCCCTGAATTCTCCTGTGTGCTCTCCAAACTCTATAATTACTGCCTCTTTGCTTCCTGCTTTCCTGACTGCAGGAAGTCCCACTCTGTGGGAACTCTGGAGAACCCCCAGACCCCTCTAATTATTGCCCTGTCAGCCTCCTTCCGATTTTTGGCAAGGTGTTCGAGGCTATCATCAATCCTGAATTCGTTCAACATCTCACAGCCCATAACCTATTCTCGGACAGACAGTACGACTTCCGCTTCGCCAGGTCTGCAACTGGTATGCTAACGACCATTACCGAATTCATATACCAGGCTCTCGATATGAACGGTGAAGCTAGAGCTATTGTACTGGATATTTCCAAAGCATTTGTTAGGGTTTGGCACGCTGGCCTTCTGCGCAATCTACAGGCCTATGGCATAACTGGGAGCTTGTTTGATTTGATCCAATCGTTCCGATCAAACTGCGCATTGAAGGTCGTGTTGAACGGGCATGTCTCCAGATCTTATCATACGAACGCGGGTGTCCCCCAGGGCTCTATCTTAGGTTCGACGTTTTTTTATCTTCCTCAAGGACCTCCCTAATGTAATTAGATCCCAAGTAGGCATTTACGCTGACGTCACAACCATTTACTCCTACCTCAGTAAAAAATCTGTCAAAGCTAATTTCGCTGACCCTTTTGAAACGGACCTGTAATCTGCAATGTACTGAGTTAAGAAATGGCTTGTAACTTTTAATGCTTCCTAAACAAAGTTGCTTTTTCTACTTTAAAATATAAATTATTTTTTCTTAAAATTGAGTTACTTTAGATGTGTTTCATTTGAATTTTCGACTTTAAAATATTAATTAATAAATTAGGTTTTTATATTTTTAAACAGTTACTTTGTTTTTCAAATACATATTAATTAATAAGTATAATTTATTTTTTCTTAAAACAAGGTTATATTGTTTTTCAAATGTGTTTCTTGTGAAGCTTCTACTTAAAATGCTTATTAATGAAAATTGTTTGCTTTTAAAGTTTGAACTGAGTTATATTGTTTTTTAAATAAATGTGTATCTTATGAATCTACTACAGTTCTTTAAAATGTTAGTCAATAAAAATTAATTGCAATTTTTCTTTAAAAGCCTTTTACATTGTCTATATAAAATATTTACTATTTTGGTTAATATGGCCCTATAAAATTGTGAATTTTTGAATGTGGTCGTTGCAATGAAAATTTTGGACACGCCTGCTGTAAGTGGTAGACCTGTCCATAATATGCGTTTTGCAGACGATATTGACCTTATGGCTGGTACTTAAACACACACACACACACACACACACACACACACATATATATATATATATATATGTGTATATATATATGTGTGTATATATATATATATGTTTTCATACAAATGTTTCATAATTAGTCTATGGTTAATTAGTAATCTTTCACTAGGCATATTTAACGATTCACGTTGCCTGAATCATTTCTCATGAGGGAGAATGACTCATAGAAACAATTTAGAAATACATATAAGGACAAAATTTCCTCTTTTTTTCTGAATGGGAGCTTCCAACTTGTAATTACCTACTATATATATTAGAATGCCATAATTATTAGAATGGTTCTTTTGTTAATACTGCACAATTAAATATGCATCAAATGAATTTATAAATATTTAATAATGACCTATATTGCAGTTTCATCAATGAAAGAATGAAGAAAATTTAAGGTGATTCGGACGAGTTCATCTTTGCTTCCTTGCCTTGTAAAACTTTGCGAAGTAATAATAACCAAAGAACCATTCCATTTTCATTTGGCAATAAATACTAAAAATAGTATGAAATACATCATTTCTTAAAAAAAAACTGTGGTCAACTAATAATTATGGTCGGTAGTTTACATATATATAAAAACCATAATTATTAGTTGAAAATAAATACATGTACGAGCAAAAAAAAAATAAAAAATAAAAACAAAACCTTTTCTTCGACCAATTATTTTAACACCCCTTATAAAAGAAGATTTTTTACAAGTACAAGAACTACACGAACAAAACGATGATTGAACACGGAAACTATAAATATAATTAATTCATTTTGATAATATGTGGAAACATCCACGTTTTTCCTGATGAAGGTCAAGAGACCAGAAAGAAGTGTAGCAAAAGATAAAAAGTAAAATACAATATATTTTATAAAAAATCATTCACTGTATAACCAAAACATTTGTTGTTTATATTTTTATGTAAAATATACACTTTTCTCTCGTTGGAACAACTGTAACATCCTATATATATATATATATACATATATATATATATATATATATATATATATATATATATATATATATGAATAATTTTTTATGCAGTTACATTTATATTTGACCCTTGCTAACTCGCCGGGATATACATTTAGTAATTTCACTTTTTTCTCTCATACATAATAAGTTTTACGAGATAATCTATGAGTAAGCATGTTTACTGGATGTTTCTGTTTTATTTCCATATAATATATTGACTAATTGCATGTGGCGAGCAATAGACGAAACCTATCGAACTTCCTGCTCACCAAGACCTTACGTGAGAGAAATTTAATTCAGATATAAACTTTTCTTCGTTTAGAATTTTATATTCTCTATAGAAATATTTCATTTTGAAGTGTTTTTTCATCGACTCAAGAAGAAAACCTAAAAAGAAATCAGACGTAAATGTGCCTTTTATAGCAGAATATCTTAAATGTTATTGAAGTTCTTTTTACACCTCGTAGAAATCATCTTTAACTCGCCGAATGTCATGCATCATGCAGTGTTTATCATTGTTTTTTCGTAGTATTCTTGTTCTGATATAATAATTCTGCTTGTTCCTTCCTTAGTTACTTAGTTCCTCCGTCCGTTACGCCACTGAAGAAAGATAACACACTTACTCTCTACACGAGCTTTTCCTTCCTCTCTATCTTTTCATAATCTATAAACGCTAATCTCCTCAGTCTTTCTCTCACCTTTGCCAAACAGAAGGGTAGTAAAGAGTGAGAAAGTAGGCGAAGAGAGCCTATAGCATTACCCTATTAGTAGCAGCTTAAGCTGGTGGTTCTAACAGTAATTTTGTGTGTGTATATGTGTGTGTACTGTACAATATAGTAAAAATAGCTAGGTTTGCTGTATCCCGGGACCTAATAACGAAATCTCTGGCCTCTACACCCTTGGCCATTATTCAATTCGTCTTTTCTGTTTACAATAGACACAGGAATCATGATTTTTCAGTAATAATAAAAACAATTTTCTCTTTCAAAATTTCTCACAAAATAAGGTACAATATTTTGGTTATGTTCTGTGCATACGCCGCTTAATATGATATAAGATTACTGTAAAGTAGCTTCTATGGACATTACTTTTATAGATATTTTAATAAAATTACACTCTGTGTTATCGTTATTTTATTATCCAATACCATTTTGTTTGAAGACATTGCTATCATTTGTAGTATGACAAAGTAAAGATTTTTCCAGGAAATCATAATTATCCTTCCGTGAAATTCCACGGGTTCCGCTAGTATTTATTAATGTATCTTTTTTCTTTATAGTAATTGTCTTAAACTGATTGAATTTCTTACATGAGATATTATATTTTTATTTAACTTTTCACTAGGATATCTTTTATCTTTTGGTAAGGTACCTAATTTAAGAGAAAAATAACTCTGGATTCAAAACAATTCTGAAGAAAGATCAGACTATGTTACCTTTGACACAGTCGCTACTGCTAAGCTTGCAGGACACGTGGTTTCTAAAAGACATTAAGCATTTACGAGACGCGTGCTGGTAAGCGTAACAACTTAACGCACCTGAACCTACAGAAAACTGCTGAGAATACAGCGTGGATATGTCTTAAGGAAAATGGAAACAAAAGGGACATTTATATTCTGAATCAGAAACAGATAGATGAAATTTCTTGGACATCTAACGAAAACATAGAGTTTGGAGAATTTGATATTCACAAGGCGAAAGTGCAAAAGGGACAGAGAAAGACAGTTGACCATCTACTTAACAAGTTTGTGTGAATCGATGGCGATTTGACCGTTGGAATAATTTACTTTCTACGACTTAGTAACACTTTCTGTATTATTTCTGGGTTGAAAAGTATTTTACATTTTAAGGAGAATTTATTTTTAGCGAATGATTATTGCATTTCAGATAACATTTATTTTTTTAAAATACAATTCCTACTATTTAACCTATAGCTTGGAGGAGGAGGATATGAATTCGTGCCTTTCTCAAAAGTATTTTCGCGTATAGAAAAGTAAAAAACTAGAGGGGAAATCGAACCCCTGTGAATAGATGTGAAAACAAACGTTGCTAAGAGTTACAAAGAATAAAAAGTTGTTGCGATTAACGATCACCTACGTCTTGAAGGGACACAACTTATAGAAATACAATTTATATTGATAATTTTGATAATTTTTCAGCAAATACTTACCAGGTTGTCTGAACGCATTTGAAAGTTTGTAACACAATCTTTAAATTATTACTATACGAACTGGTATCTTTTTGCCTTGTGGTGCAGTGGATTTCGGCTCGGAACGAGAAATCGGGGAGCCAAGTTCGAATTACAGTTAAATCTGTTGCGTTCACTTACACGCAAATACCTGGGGAATGGTATTAATCCGTCTCTTCTCTCCAGTTATGGTCTAAATAACGGGACAGATTGGGTTCTATAGCCTTGGCTGGCAACCAGTCTCCCGCAGAAAGTAATGGCAACTTACTGCGGGATAATCTTCTGCCCAGTAAGTCATGTCTCTTTCGAGATATGATCGCCCAAGCGTGTATCACGTATGGCACTTAACTAACTGATATTTCCAGTGAGTACACTTCCCGGCCTTCTTACATTTGAGTGAAGTTGAGAAGAAGAGATTCTATGTATAATTCTGACAATTGCTTGAGAAAAGCAGATCTCCGCTAGAAAAATAAATAAGTTTGTATTCTGAACATTATTAAAATCGATTAAAAAACAAACTATGCATTGGATATTTCAAGAAAAGAAAAATCCGTTAAATTAGCAAAAATGCTGTAAAATATTTTGAACAGACAGACTTATTTGTGATGTCATTAAAAAAATAACTGCGCAAGCGCACTGAAGCAAAAACATTGAATAATGCTTTGCAGATATCTACTTTTATCGACGTTGTTATTCAATGGAAGACTCATGCAAACGCACATTGAATTCGCTTTTGATTCTTAAATTAATTTCTGAAAAATCTTTTTAAAAATGCGTGTGTCTATGTGGCTATTTATTGAAAGCAGCTAAACGGCTGACTAAAGTGAGTTGGAATTTGGCACACACATACGTTTTTACAACAGAAGATCATTAAATAATCTAAAGTCATGCAAAATCATGGTAGAAAGAAATTCTATTTGAAAGAAAGCTGACGAGTATTTACCGATAAACAGATTTGTTTAAAATTCCGTTTTACTTGCATTAAGCACTTGCTTAATAATCTATAGGTTTTCATTTTGTAGGAATTATTATATTTAAAACACGCTGTTTAAATTGTTTAAACATACTTTGCATCGATTCAATAATGAAGAACATTCATCTGTGTGTATATGAGTGTCCAATCGAAACATGTATATAGAAGACAATCTATTCTGATTCAGCATGTTCTAAAGGATTTGATAAAGACGTTATTTCTATAAACATTATATGAGCGAAGATGTTTGTAAATTAAAACATATCTATACTGAAGACAAAACGATTGGCTTATGTCTAAATGGAATGTTTCATCGGTTCGATAAGCTTAATATAAACTTACCTACAATTTGTTGTTAACTGGGGCAAAAAAATTACGTCTTTATTTGTTCGTCTCTAAAATAAAATAGCTCCATTTTAACCTTCTTGCTTTTTATCAGTATGGCTGATACTAACCTCCAGTAGAGTTGTTTTGCCTTTTCAGACAAACGGTTTCTGGTGACATAAAACGGAATGATAATAATGAATCAGTTGCTTTGGTCTGCAGCTAAAATTATCGGCTCACTGTGTCGGACTAGACATTTATTCTCATCAGAAAAGTGAAGGTACCAAAATGTAACTAGTACAACAATTTAGATATCTGGCAAGTGTTTTAATAGGTTACCGAATATGTGACATTGAAAACCGAATGCGTAATGGGATAGTGAATGATGTCTTCCAAAAGCTAGCAAAATACCAAGAAAAAAAACCGGATTTCGTTAAAAAGCAAGAGAACTGAAGAGTCAGTCAGTAAATGCCATACGGGATACACGCATAGACGATCATGTCTCGAACAAGACATGACTGACAAGACAGAAGATTTCCCCGCAGTAGGTTACCATTACTTTCTGCTGTAGATTGGTTGCCAACTACAGCTATAGAGCTAAATCTGCTTTGCTATTTAATAGAGAAGCGACGTTGCATTCACTTACTTGGGAAAAATACTTTTCTGCAGCTAAAATTATCGGCTCACTGTGTCGGACTAGACATTTATTCTCATCAGAAAAGTGAAGGTACCAAAATGTAACTAGTACAACAATTTAGATATCTGGCAAGTGTTTTAATAGGTTACCGAATATGTGACATTGAAAACCGAATGCGTAATGGGATAGTGAATGATGTCTTCCAAAAGCTAGCAAAATACCAAGAAAAAAAACCGGATTTCGTTAAAAAGCAAGAGAACTGAAGAGTTATGTAACGTCAGTCAGTCAGTTATACACGCATTGGTGATGAAACCTGAGTGACTAGGCAGAAGATTTTCCTAGAGTAGGTTGCCATTACTTTCTGCTTTAGACTGGTTGTCAACCAAGTGTATAAGACCCAATATGTTATGCTATTCAATTCTTTTATCCAGATCAGTCAGTAAATGCCATACGGGATACACGCATAGACGATCATGTCTCGAACAAGACATGACTGACAAGACAGAAGATTTCCCCGCAGTAGGTTACCATTACTTTCTGCTGTAGATTGGTTGCCAACTACAGCTATAGAGCTAAATCTGCTTTGCTATTTAATAGAGAAGCGACGTTGCATTCACTTACTTGGGAAAAATACTTTTCCCAAGTAAGTGAATGCAACGAATTCAACTGTAATTCGAACACGGCTCTCCGATTTCTCGTTCCGAGCCGACCTCCACGGTAACTTATTCTACATAGGAGTGAATGTTGGACAATCTTCTTCCTCTATGTCCCCTGTCCCTTCAGGACGTATGCAATCATGGCTTTCCACGTCTCCCTATCCCTGGTGGCTCTATGTTTTCTCCTGTTACATCAAGCAACCCCCGTTCTGTCATTCAGCTGTTCAAGCCCTTCAAATATGTTATCCGCTGCTTTTCCCTGTCTCTTTTTCCCCTCTAATCTGGCCTGTTAGTATCAGATTCTGCAAGCCCTCCTTCCTCATTGCATGTCTGACGAACTTCAGCCGTCTCTTCCCGGTACTCAGTATTAATTTTCATTTCGTTTCCATGATTTCCAAAACGTCATCATTGCTCACATGCTCGATCCATGTAGAACCTTCTGTAGAACCACATTTCAGTTGCTTCAAGTTTTTCCTTCATATTGAATGCTTTGTCCAACATTCACTGCCGTATCGAAGAACTGACATCGCTTTTCCTGTATAGGTGTGAATGTTGGACAATCTCCCCACAGATGAAGTAAGATAAATATTAGAAAACTATAAAGCAAACATCTAAGTAACGACAGAGTTTTAGAGAAAAAAACGACACTTATGCTTGGCATAAGGACGAGATTAAATTTCTAGGAAACACCAGGAAAGCGAGCTTGGAAAATGTGATACTCACAGGATAGATCGAAATAAAGATAGTAAAATAGAAGAAAACTTACCATACTAACAAATAGATACAGTTTATTAAGAGCCACAGGAAATCATGAAGAGCCATTATCGTCTGGAAGAGACACAGTACAACGAAGAAGAAAAAGAATTAGTCTGCGGATGAAAGTTTGTCTAAGAAAGATGCCGAGTCAAATGAGATTTAAGGATGTCTTAACGTCATTCCTTTATTTGTTCATATTTAAGGAGATTGTGAGAGGGGATTTGGGAAAAGTTGGGTGGCTCTAATGGTGATTACGAATATACGGCAACTCGGAAAATTCACTCTGATCATACTGATAAAAAAGAACTACCGAATTTATTGGTGAGGGCTCGAAACTCAATCGGGAGGCCTACATTAAGGGTATTGAGGAGCTGCCCTGTGTCAAGAGGGTTTCATCTGGAAAATCCTATATCTGGTAACAGAACTCTGCACCGTGCCATACAAGTTACCAGTTATGGCTGTCAGACAATTTCTGTAACCACATCACCCCTTTCATCTGACCAACTAATTCCGTAGACTGCAATCTTCTTGATTGTTATGAGTAGGGTGCAGTTGAGCGAGAGATCAACAAAAATCCTTTAAGATGAGCTTAAGGCAAGGATTATGGCAGCATTCACCAACTTAAACAAGGAAACTGTCCAGAAGATATGCAAAAGATTCTTAAATCGTCTTGAAATCGTATTTGAAGTCAGTGACAATTTTTAAAAATAATTTTTACTCTTTAATATTTCAACATATTTTTTGTGTAAATTTGGTAAATATATATGTTAAAATGTAATATGTGTATTATTCATATTTTTGCGTCAATTTCTATAACAATAATTTCTATGATAATAATTTGTTAATATCACCTGTATTGATTCTTGGCAAATGACCAATCATTTTTCCTGAATTTCAAAGTATTTCCATGTGAAAGTATCAGCAATACATTTACAATATACTTTCAATAATACCTGATTATTAACAATCCCTTTTGTCTAAGTTTTATTTCTTTCTGTTATTAAAATAATAAATAATACATTCTTTTCAACCGGCCTACTTTTTGCTTCATCATCCGCATCTCCCAAACCCACTGCATTAGGCACCTCGACGTAATGCAATAATTAGCAAGCTTGCCTCGCTAAGTCAGATGCAACTGAATAATGAGTTCGGTCCTCGCTAGGTGCCTCATACTTAAGGCAATGTGCCACATCTAAGTTATGATTAAAAAATTGTCATATATCCCCGCCTTTATCGCAATAAATATAGGCGAAAACTTCAAAGAAAAAGACCTTCTCTATTAGCAGGAATGAAGACAATTTTGAACAAGAATTTTTCTTTAAAATAGCTTTTAGGGGGAAAAAGGCAGTAATTGATTAGTCAAGGAACACCGGATAATTTCATGCTATTGTTTATTTCTGCCATGCCACATATGCAGGATTGATTTATCTTCATTCTCTACACATACCATTAGTAAGGAAGAAGTTTCACTCAGTAAGTTTCACTTCAAGTACTGCTACTTTGTGAAACAGATTCCCGAAAAAGAATGATTCCCCGATCATTACAATATCAAACACTTCAATTCTTTGATAGACCATTTTCTATTCTTCATAACCTCATAGTATCCATATTAGTCCATTATTTAGGACCTGCCACAAACTTATTCAGTAACTCCCTATCTTGAGTGTCACTTTGGCCTTGCTAAAAAATTAATAATCCTTCGATTTATTTGAAATCTGTCTTTATTTTGGTTCTAGTCGTATCGTATTGGTCGATATAGTCTACGGTTTTCTTTAAGTGCTAGTCTTATAGCAAACTGATCTCAGAATTTCAAAGCGAACTCTTAATTCTTCTCTTTCCGTACGATCAACAAAGTTAAGCAATACCGAAAATGGTCAGTATTTAGAAGGGTGACCTCTTGAGAATACCAAATGCCGTAAGCTTGGAAGGATAATGACTTCGAATGGTTAATCGGAGAGCCGATTTTCAATTCCAGTTCGGTTCGTTATATTGACTCATGCGCAAATAAACTTGGAAAAATATGAACTCGCCTCTCCCCTCCCCATCTATGGATTAATATGTTAGATTTGTATCACAAAGCTATTTTTATTTTTAAAAAATCTTGCAGTATAAAAATATTTTCTAGATTTAAATAACCTGAACATGTTGATAAGCTGTAGAAAAATATAAAAATAAAATAAAGATATTTCATTTTAAATATTTCTATAAATATAAAAATTAAAATTCCATACTTGTTCTATATTAAGAAATGGTCACCAAATATTGTAGTCACGTCACACGATTTCACAGCATCTACAATGACAATCATGCAAGATACTGTTGAAGGCGGAGGCAGCTGGTGTCGGCAGCACAAGAGTTGTTCAGACATCATCAAAGAGTTGACGATTCCGGACCTCTTGAGAGACACCGTCAATATATTATCCTGAAGGAGGTTGTTTGTTTCTTCCGCACTTACCTCTCCTACCCCGACGAGTGAATTAGATAGAGGCCTGATGATATATATGCTGATGCTGCTGGTGATGATCATCGAACTGATGATGGTGTTGTTGATTCCTCTTAAAGAAATATAAAAAAATATAAATATTTGATTTGATATGTTTCTTTAAATATAATATAAGAATTAAAATCTCGTTCTATATTTGGATGAAACAACAAAATAATCAGTAAATATTCGAGTCTAACGAGAAAAATCTCTCCTCCAATCATAAATTCCTTCAGAGAAATTTGAATGCACCATACTTTCAAAAGCAGCTGCAGAAATTCATATTGTGATATTGCATATTTCCATGTTACAGCTGAAACATTAAAACAGCAAGATGTAACCGTAAGTTTTATGCTGACAGTTTCTTCCATCGACTTTCTCGTTTGTGGAACTCTCTTCCAACTTCTTGCTTCCCAGTCAACTTCCATCTTCAAAAATTTAAATGGCGTGTCAATCAATTATCCACTGTTGTCCCAAATCTTGTTCTGTTATTGTCTTTTCTCCTTAATTGTATATTTTTCTCATAATCTGTAACACTCAGTAACCCTTTATATCTTAGTGGCTTTATTGCCTTGCTTGAGGTGAATGATGTTTTTAAATAAATGAGATAAAACAAAGAAACAGAGTCTTCTTTACGTTACATTTAACAGATACGATGTATATGTATAATTATTCATGCGTTAAAAATTAATTATGACAGGCTACTTTTAGATTTCGTGGGCGCAATCTTAAGAACGCGTAAATGAAACAGATAGAAAACTGCGAGCTATACAAGACCCAAGAGCCACTCAAAGTAGAAAAATTATAGTGTGAGAGTTGCAGTTTATGGGGTTACTTGGGGAAGATAACGGTAAACTCTTAACTTGAAATGGTCTTGGTGATCGGGGAAGCATGTTCGTAGAAGTTAATCTCACAGAGCAACGGTTTGTGGGAAAAATCTACTCGAATGAAACTTACATCTCATTAATGGAATATGAACGGACGTTCCTAGAATAAAAGAAAAAAACAGTTCTACAGGAGAACTACGAATTGGTAAGGTAAAAATCAAAGAAATAGAGAATCTTATATTTTTTTATTAATAACGTTTTTCCCCCACAAAAATACACGTTAAAGTTATTAATAAAAAAAATATAAGATTCTCTATTTCCTTGATTTTAACCTTACCAATTCGTAGTTCGCCTGTAGAACTGTTTTTTCTTTTATTCAAGCTTGTCAATCAGGGTGTGAGAGCGTAAATAGTCATACGGAACATTAGTCGACATATTTGAATTTTTATTTGTTTAACATTATTATTTTATTGATATTAAAATATTCCTGTGCTTTTTTGCGTATATTTATGCTAGAAATTGTGTGTAAGTAGTTTCATATATGTGGTTATATTATTTATTCTGTATATGATGATCTGTGGAGTTTTTAGTCGCGTACGTTTTTGTTTTAGCTTGTGTATTTACGTGAGTATATATTTAATTATATTTATTTGTTCATGCACTGAAATATGATTGTATCTGCTCTGACCTCATTCATTCAAGGCTCTTGTCATCTTACGAATTCGCTTTTACATGTATCAAATATTGTAGCCTTTACAGTCGTTTTCCAAACCTGGCTTTAAAATTTAACAGATAATTTGACACGTCGATAAAAACAAAACTTTAAATTTTGTATATATATATATATATATATATATATATATATATATATATATATGTGTGTGTGTGTGTGTGTGTGTGTGAGTATATTCATTTGTACATGTGTCTGTATACAAATATTTTTTGTATGTGTATATACTCATCTATTTGTCATTTATGTTGACAGATGTTATTTTCATTCATTTCTCAATGTACCCTAGTACTTTTAACCTCTTTCCAAGATCATCTTCAGAGATGCGAGTTATGGTAACAAATATAACCGGAAAACTGTGGTGCTAAAATGACTGTACATTTTTTCTGCTTCAAATATAACGGCTGACAAATTGCTAGCGTTGATTAGAACGTAAAAATGATCCAAAATCGATTTTTAATATATTGTAATGACTTGGTGTCAACGTTACAGCTCATTTCTGACATCTTTTGATTGTAATACACGAAAGATTATATGAACGGATTTTATTAAAAATAAGAAAGCATGGTGTTTGTTATTTATTTCATCTGACATGCTTAAAATAAATTTTGCTGCCTAAATACACAAATATATATATATATATATATATATATATATATATATAATTCCGGGAAGAAAGGTTTGTTTTGATTTCGGATCATGGAAGGAAACAACTATTTTAAATAAAATCTTTCCCCGTGTCAGATTAGATACTTAAGGTTCTATAGATTTATTTTAAAGTAGTTGCATAGTTTAATAAGAATTCTGATTTTTAATATTCGCTAGTGCGCATGCTCAATTCATCCTTCCTGTTTGCATTGCAACGCGGTTCTTACAATTTCACAACGAATATGAATAAGTAGTGAAGCATATTGGACATTGCAGTGAAAGAAAGCCGTGATCTTATCATTGATGTTTTCATCTACACCTTGCGTTTTCACTATCGATATTCGTCCGACCTGTTCCACTACGACACTCTGTCATTCTATATAGTGTTTCTTCGCGCGTCAACCAAACAGTTTTTTTTATTATTAAGGTAACGCGTTTTGGACTGTAATGACGCATGTATTCACATATCGATGACCCGAATTTGATGGTAGTTACGAACACGAAAAATTGTTGAGTAGGTTCCAGTAAGTGATTAAAGATAAAAAAAATAGGTACAAATTATGGATAAAAATATCGTAGATTAATAGCAGTTTTCCACCTATAGCTTAAATAGTAGGAGAGAGTAGGCGCCATAGCTTTGGATTTCAACCAGTCTAAACGAAGGATAATTTTTCGGTTACTTTCTCATATATATATATATATATATATATATATATATATATATATATATATATATATATATCATTTTAACGTCGGTTGTTTGCTCGCATAACGAAATATTCAAGAATTCTTTGACTTTTTTACAGTGAAGGCTGCATAGATTTTAGTGTTACCTGCTAATAATTAGTAAATAGGTTATTTGTCATGTTTTGACCCACCTACACATGAACTGCATTAATTTTTGACAACTGATATGTTAATCTACAAGGGAGTGTGAGAGTTGCCTGACCAATGTAATGATGTTTTCTATTATTGATGTTGATGTTGTTGGTGATGCAATCTTCCAAATTTCAAAATAATCAAAAAACGAAATTGTCTTCACTGAGGGATGATTTCTGAATTCACCTTTCATTTAATAATAATTAGGTTAGATTTGTAAAACTTATCGGAATAATTGTTAAAGCTTAGGTATTTATAAGAACTGATGCAAGCTCTCATCATGAACATGCCTGTGAATCCCTGGTTTGGCTAAGTGGATGGCGTCACTAGAAGTGTGTGTGCAGTGGTGTATCAATACCATGGCCCACCTGAAACAATTTGCAGGCAAGGCTTTCTTGTCCAAAGATTTTCTTCTTACGTCCACTTCTCAAAACTTCTCTCCCGAGCTGTTGGTGTAATCTTGACTCTACTGTAAGATCGGGATACTCTACCGAAGATTCCCCCAAATGAAACTTTGTCAGATCCTACGGAACACGTGGCAGGACACAATCACAAACAACGGCGTTCTCCTCTCCACAAAAATGGAGGGTTTAGAAAACCCCCAAAAATGTAAAAATACCCAAACTTTGTATTGACGTTTAAATGAATCGTTTAAAATTGTAGGAAGAGTGAAATAAGTAAATTTGAGTTAGAGAATATTTGTGGGATTTGCATGATATCTTCCGAGGGACGGAACCTTAACCTTGAAGATATCCGATTCTCTATTCTCTATGGTAATTTAGTAGAAAATGCACTTTAAATGTGAGTTTTGTTTTGTATCACAAAATAGTAATGCTTCCTAATATGGTAATATTTTACATAAAGACGCAGTTGGCATTCACTGTTGCTGTCGATTGAAATACATATATTTTTCATCTTTACACATTTTTTTAGGAAAATAGTTTTATAAGCTGGTAATGATCTTTCCAGAAGTGATTGACTGTGGGGGGGATCCTTCCCTACCTTTGTTTGATGTGGGGTGAAATTTCAGCATCCTAATTATGTCATTATTCTCTCTTCGAGTTGCAGATGCTATTCATTTTGCTTGATTCTGCTGTTGAAAGTTCGTGAGTGATGTGGCTTGTAGCATGTTCTTTGTGATTCTGTAAGGTCAGCTTCGAGGAAGCGTTGTTATCACTGAGGAATAGATGCATTACTCGATCGAGTTTATTTTAACCATTAATATGAGAAAGCGGTTGGATTCAGTTTAGATATTCATAAAAACGTTTCTATGCCGTGTATGGTATCTATATGACAGACTCGATCTGAAAAAAAATTCAAACCAGTCTTCTTTATTTAAGAACATGAATCCTATTCTGTGTTCAATTTCTTTATTACCTATAGTAAATCTTTTGTAACTGGTTCATACACCGCGGTAAGTTTAGTTGATTTTAGTTTAGTTAAGTTTTAGTATTTACTAATTCTACATTCTGAATTTTTATGCTGTATTAAGAGTAAGCGCCATCACTGTTTTAATTACGATTCAAGATAAACGTTTCTTGTTTTACAGTAGTCTTTCTCGAGTTCTACTTTTTGAAATACTATTCCTCTCCTAACTCTGAATGGCTTTGTAATTATGATCGTACCCCTCTCGTCTTCTGTACGTTGGCTTCGGATGGAGAAGTAGGAACGCTATCTTCTATACGTAGATTCAATTTAGATAAGTTCCGGAATGTTTAAGCAATCAGTGCCCCTCTCTTGATATGGGTGCTTATATGTGAGCAGTGTCTTTTTTTTTAAATTTTACTAGCAGTATAGCCCGGCGTTACTCGGGTGTAATAAAAGCTTTAAAACTAATCCATGGTCCTGGAGCTCAGACTCTTTGGATGTTGGCACGAAAGACTAAAAAGCAAGAGTTGTTTCCAGTTAAATCAAAACCGAAGACTGATAGAAAAATGAATGGATGTGAATCAAATTATGATTTTCTGGTATCGATATCAAATAAGTTTTTTTCGTCGTAAACTAAATTTTGAAGGCTAAATAAGTCCTCTGAGTAAATGTCATCATGGCTGAGACTAAGAATTACAATTATACCTACTTAGAGACAAACCCGATGCAAAACTAAAATAAAAGGGCTGAATAAAATACAGAGATACAAGCAGATAAACCGACACACACATACACAAACATCTTGCCCTTTATATATATATTTTATCGATTTTCTGCACTATTGTAAGAACTGCAACCTTGAAACCTCTGAATATCGTTTCTCATGTCTTTGTCTATGAGTGTATCAAATTTGATTAAAATCGGACTACGCCTTCTATAACCCGATTTTTTCGATTATCGATTTTCGATATTTATCGGGGGTACCTCGACAAAAAACCTAGCTAAGAACACTCGCAGACTCTTATAGTACAACTGTGTAAATGTTCCAGAAAATCGGTTCAGCCGTTTTGGAGTCTATAGGTAACGGACACACACAGAGACACACACACATACATACACAAACACAAACAAAGTTCCATTTATTAATATGTTTAGATAAGGGAATCACTGAAACAAACAAAACGATGTGACTGATGATGAATATAATCGTGATTTAATATTTGGTTTTAATATGGCTATTAACTCGTGTACAGTCAAGGTAAGTGTTTTCTTTGAATAAAAAGGATGTGTATACGGAAAAAAATCCGAATATTCTTATTGAATTGGTTAGGATGTTTCATTTCTTTCGTTTGGATAGGATTTTATTGAAACTTTATATACTCCAATTATCAAAAGATTTTTAATTTGTCTTTATATGTGAGGAACATGTACGCTCAACAGTGGTAAAAGGACTTGGTCTAAGTTAAAGCAATCGCTGACATAAAACCAAATAGACAGAGAGATCATAATTTTCTGTCTAGAAAAAAACACATCAATGAGCTTCCTAATACCATGAGTTCCTAAGTAAGAAATCTATTTAGATGACACTACCATTTACTCCTGTCGCAATGGGAAATCTGCCAAAGCTGACACACTAAATATGGCTACTGCTCTTGAAACGGAACTCAAATCAGTGGTTAACTGGGGTAGGAAATGGCTTGCAAATTTTAATGCCTCCAAAACAAAACCGCTCTACTTTAATAACCACAGCAAAGCTATCATCATGGCTGATGCAAGTCTCTTTGAGAGCAAAACACTGCTCCTCCTCGGCCTCACTTGTTCTACAGACCTGAAGTATACATCCAATCTATACCTATGTATGTATGTATGTATGTATGCCGCATTCACCCTAGTCGGGTTGAGCGGGCTTCCTCCCCGACGGAGCAAGTCTCATTGGGATCTGTTTTAAGGGCAGGGTCCCAAGTCCTACCCTGTTATTTAACCCATAACTGGAGGGAACGGACGGATTAATACCTTTCCCAAGGGTACCAGTGCGCAAGTGAGTGCAGTGTGCTCGACTGAAATTGGAACTCGGCTCACCGATTTCCCCCTCCAAGCCGACATCCACCGCACCACAACGCACATCCGCGAACGCTAACAGCACCTGGTATTTCCAAGTGGTCACCCACGGAAACACTGACCAGGCTCAACGTTGCTTAATCAATCTATACCTACATCTCTTATCATAAAAGGTTCGGTCTCTGTGTTGATCCAGAATGTTTTCCACGTCAGAATTCACCATGCATATTTATAAATCTGCCATTCGTCCTTGCATTGAATAATATTGCCAGATCTGATCGAGTGATCCTGCTATTATGCTATTCATCTCTAGGTTCTCGACAAAATCCAAAGTAGGATCTACAATATAATCGGCCTTGACTTGGCATCTCGACTTCAGTCGCTTTCTCACCAATGTAACGCGGTTTCCATCTCTCTTATCTACAGATATTTCTAGGTTTAACTGTTCTGATTAGCTTTTTTCGTGGTACCCGACCACGTAAATTTAAACGAGCAAGTAGATTAGCATTTACGTCTCACTCTTTTACAGTTGAAATTGTTAAATGTAATCAATACTTCTACCCGAGCGGTTTGTTTTCTCGCATTTCAAGCTTGTGGAAATCCTTTTTGTTTTTATTCGCACACATATGAATCATAAATTAAAGCAGACATATATAGCATCAGGTCGTAAAAGGGCGTCCTTTATCACTTTAACAAAGATGCCAAATCCTACTATCGGTTAACGCACACATATATAAATCATAAACGCACACACACATACATGCACAAACACTCTTACAGGCACACAAACACACACTCACACACATACACACACAGACTACAATTAACGGCAGCAGTAGCAGCGAAAGATGACCATTCGTTGAAAGGCACGAGTCACGAGCGGACGTGAAATCTAGCTTCTCCTATCATTCTGAAGATCGGACTATAAACTTGAAATATTAATGAATAATAAATAGATAATACCCAACACATTCTTTACCTTCCTTTATGTAACAAAACGCATTGCGATAGCTTTCAAAACCTACCTATACACCTAATATACGCAATGCTTCAAGCAAATTACAAAACTCTCCTATCTCTACACCAGAACAAGCATTTATTTCTGACCGTTAGTGAGTTATTTAAACTGTCCAAGAAACGTGCAAAGATTGGATGCCAAATAAGCTTCTTAAAACGTTGTCTCTAAAGCAGCACAATGCCCAACACCATCAGGAACATCCACTTCCCGGCATGCCTCAAATTACCAAGCCACAAGCATTCACTGGACCACCTACATAAATTCTGCATAAGAAAGATCATGCAACACCTACATCACACGCTACACAAGCACATACGCACATACCACGAAGTTCTACCAACACTAGAAACGACCCCAGACCCTACAAATCACAACGGCCCTCAACAAAGGCTGCCACATATGCGTATAGTATGAAAAGGAACGCCTCAAGGAGAAATTTCTGTGGATATATAAAAAAAAACAATCTCAAAACGATCCCCATCATACAAGCACAAACTCCACGATACACAGCCCACAAAGTAACAGCTGGTCACAGACTTGTCTAAGTCCCTCTCAAACGAGGAACTGGAATTGCTAAGACTCGGGCCCCAGTTTATACTAACACAAAAGCTGAGTGACAAAGTGATGCTTGATGTCGAAACAAACTTCTGCTGGACAGCATACTAACTGAAATGGCTATTGGTGATGAACAGCTCAACTAGCGACCCAACACCAACCATGAGTGCACCAAACAATTACCCACTTACACTCTAGACAACCCACTTCACCCAACCCCTACCAACTACGCGTTTATTTGAAACTCTCTAGGCTAAAACAATCCATATTTCAATCTTCAAAGACGAAAGACGATACTAGAAGAATACCACACAAAGTTTCCAGAGCACAACGCCACACCCTAAACATCCCTGAGAAAGAAGGACCTAGAATACCTTACATCCGATAAAGGAAATGAATTTTGCATACAACTAACTAGCTCTCGAGACACCTCAGCAATATCCAACTATACACAGATGTCACAGACATTACCCCAACCCGAATAGAACACGGCATCAACACTGCATAGAATGATATATCAAACTACGAAAACTCCCTAACAAATACAGACAAAATCTTACTACTAGGAACAGCAACCTTCTAAAATTCTACCACCTCATCAAAATACACAAAACTAGCACGACACTACATATTAGACCCATCGTTTCTGGCGTAGAAGGACACACATACAAGATTTCATGGCTTCTGTCACAAATCTTCAAACCTATATTCTTCACTATCCCTGGACACGTTAAAAGTTCCAATGAAGTCATCCATAGACTACACGGACTTCAACAAAACTTACTGTAACATAACCGATACGCATTTAGCCTTGATGTTGTCTCACTCTACACGTCAGTACCGACTCACCTAGGATATTGCTCTAATTGGAATCAACATAGACAACCTAGTCCGAAATTAGGTTAGTTGAGGGTTGTTTTTGTCTTTGGTTTGCTTAACTCGGGGATGCAAGCTCATTGGACTCTTTTATTTCTGTCTCAATCTCCCTCCTCTCCTCCATTATGTTGTCAGTGATGTCAGTGATTGTGGCTAGCTAAGTTTACTTATAAGGCAGAAGAAGACCATACTTTTCTCCTTCCACACTTTTGTGCAACGTTTTTATATTTTGCCCCAATGTGGCAACTTTTGCCTGGGGTTGGCTCGATGTGATGCTTGTTTTCGTCGACGGACGTGACGGCACCAGTTGTGATACTGCCACCCGGCTGGCCGGTTGGTTCAGTCGCTGTTGCTGGTCGTGATGATCTCATCACAAATGCTGGTTTTCAAGACGTCTATTGCAACAACGGACCACATCCCACGTTGTGAATTGATCTCAGAAAGTCGCGTTGTGCGATTTCAGTAGCTGTCTTTTCACTAGAACCAGACCGGACACTGGTGTACACTTGTGGTTAAAAATAAACACAGCACCAAAAAAAAAAAAAAATAAATAAATAAATAAATAAATGAATAAGGTCGAAGACGCCCGGAGAGTTGCGAATAAAGTCTTTATAATATAAAAAAAAATTGTTAGTTACAAAAGCGGGAAGTACAATTGTCGGAACGCCAGTTTACAACGGAGAGAGGATTCGCTTAAAAGTATCAGAGCTTTCAATCTTTAAATACAAGTGTTTTTTCCAAGTTTCGTTAAAATATCAGAGCTTTTCAATTTCCTTTTAAAGTCTATTCACATATTTTTTATAACCAGAGCTGTCAATTCTCTATGCAACTTTTAAACAACAAATTTCTTTCCAGTCTTTATCGGAGCTTAACGGAATTCATCGAATCAGAAGCGGGTAGTGGCGGCGACGTGAAGGTTGGTTTATCCTTGTCGCCTGGAAGCTCTCTTCCAACTCAACTGATTTTTCTCGATGAGTCTCTATTTTTATAACCCTCTTCAATCCTCTCGAGGGATCTAGCCGACTCAAAGCCTTCGACCAATGAGATTGTTTTCCACCAATACGATCTGCGGGGAGCCACGACTCGACGAATGAAATATCAATAGCTCACTTCCTTTCGATTTCATCATATTTAGATTTTTCATTTCCCACAAATTTTCTGTTCTCAGGAACATCTGCTGGGGGATCTAACCTTACTTGACCTCATCCAGTAGATTCTGACATTTTATTATGACTGCGACCATTTTGTCAAATTTCCACCTAGCGCAAAATAACCTGTATCGTAAATGAAAAAGAAGGAAACTATAATGAAAAAGAAAGAAAACTATATTTCCTTCTCTTTCTTTCAAATTGTCAGTTAATCTATCTATTCCCCGGATTTTGCAAGTACGTGATATTATTCAAATAGCTATTTTTTCTATCCCCCGGATTTTACAGGTATATGATAGTATTAAAATAGTTTTTTTTTTATGTAAGCTCACATCGCGAATTACAATAACGCACAACTAATAATGCCACTAATATTAATTCCTCTCTCTCCGTTGCATTAAACCAAACAAAAGAAAATATACCCGCGGGAGATAGTGTCACACCAAAATAAATAAAGTGAATTTGGCTCGCTAAGTTTAATTATAAGACAGAAGAAGACCATACATGTCTCTTTCTGCAATTTTGTGCCGCGTTTTTGTAGTTTGCATCAAAACAAATATCATTCTGCTTTATGGTACTCAGATTTTGTGAAATCAAATGTAGAACTAGATTGGCGGCGAGGTCTCATGAAATCGCAGTTTCGGTAGCTAGATGTAATCGTAAGTTCTATGCTAACAGTTTCTTCTATCAAACTTCTCGCTTTTGAAACTCTCTTCCAGCTTTTTACTTTCCATTCAACTTTGATCTTCAAAAATCTAAATGTAATGTCAATCTTTGTCTTATGTCTTTTAATGTCTTTTCTTTTATTGTCCTTTTTCCGACATCTGAATCTGTTCTGCTTTGTTGTTAGTGACTGCGTGGAAATTCGTGCGATTAATCATATCACTGCATATCCCGGATTACGTTAGGGTATGATTGCCTCAGAAATCGGAAAACCTTTTTCAGGACACGATCGATGATGACTCCCGAAAAGTTCCAGTATTTAGTTTCTCTTAGAACATTTTCCTTTTTGCTATCTATCTTAATTTATGTTTTACCAAATATTAACACGAGCTGGTCAGTTAGGATATACACGTTGCTTTCTTCTGTCCGTCTTACATTCAATATTACATTTACTTATCCTTCTTTACACTTTATGCACAATAAACATTTCAATTGCCTCTATCCAAATCTAAGTATGTGTTTCCAGTTTCTCTAAAGATTCGTCGTGGCTCTCACGTTCAGTTCATAGTATCCTTCTGTAGATCCAAGTTTCTGTGCCCTGTCCTTTCTGGACGTAGACGATCATGGCCTTCCACGTCTCCGTATCCCTGGTGGTTCTTAGTACGTTTTCTCCTGTTACACCACGCAACCCTCGTTTTATCATCCACCTGATCAGGCCCTTCAAATATGTTATCCGCTACCTTCCTCTGTCTCTTTTTCCCTCTATCTGGCCTGTCAGTATCAGGATCTCCAAGACCTCCTTCCTCATTACATATCCCAGGAACTTCAGTTGTCTCTTCCTGATGCTCACTATTAATTTTCATTTCGTTGCCATTTTTTCCAACACCGGATCATATGCTCGGTCCATGATATCCGCAGCATCCTTCTGTAGAACCACATTTCCGCTGTTTCAAGTTTTTCCTTAATCTTCGATGATATTGTCCAACATCCGCTGCCGTATTGAAGTACTGACATCACATAGTAATCTAGCATTCTCTTCTTTGTTTCTAGTGAAATCTTCCTGTATCTTAATACTTTACTCAGCTTCCGGAACGCGTCTTTCGCCATGCCGATTCGCCTTCGGATCTCTGTGTCGCACTTTCCATCTGCTGCTAGAACACTTCCTAGGTATTTAAATTTTTGTACTTGCTTGATTCTATTACCCACCACCTGTATTTGGCATTTTGGGTTGCTCTTTTTCCTGATGACGATGCATTCAGTTTTCTTACAGTTTATTTGTAGTCCTTTTTTTTGTCACTCTCTTTTCAGTTACCTTCTGTAAGAGATCTTGTAGTTTCCTTTCCTTGTCTGCAATCAGCACTGTATCATCTACGTATATTATGCTGTTCAAATTGTGGCCTCCGACTACAAATCATGGCATAGCAGCTAGTGTCCTCAAAATATTTTTGCTGTACAAGTTGAACACATCCGGTGAAAAAACACATCCTTGTCTTACGCTCCCTTCTATCTTTGTAAATCTTCTGAAAGTTTCTGAATTGTTTGCTTAAATTTTGAAAGTATTAGTGTGAACATAGAAGCACTACAAAAATTCTTGAGAGTATGCTGGATAACGCTGTATTTCAATACACTAGTCGTCATGTCACCGGCAGAATTGATGTTCGCAAGAAAAATGAAATCCGCGTTTGACAAGTTATTACCAAAGAATAAGAGCAGATAATAAAAAGACAAAATTTTTCAACAATGTCGAAAAAGAGATTTTCAGGAAATAAAAAATATTGAAACTGAAACCAAGGGGTCGTTTCTAGAAGACAATGACATGAGCGTTTGTTTTATTGCAGTGAATTATTTGCGTTTCGCTCATTAGTTGAAATAAAGAAATAAATATTATTTTAAGAGAAAAAGGAAAAACTGGAAACCTTGAAAGAATTAGATTTCACTGAAAGAGAAAAATTGAATTTAATAAAATAACATACAGCGACTGAAAGAACACACACACACACACACGCATATATATATATATATATATATATATATATATATATATATATATAAGAATCTTTTATTATAAGTTATAGTTTAGAACATGTACAAATTATCATGTACTACAAACTGTACATTTTGTTTCGACATTGAAAAGACAATGTCTCATCACTACCTGTAGGGTTAAGTAGATGATAATCTGTACATCTTATTATATATATATATATATATATATATATATGTATATATATAGATAGATAGATAGATAGATAGATAGATAGATAGATAGATAGATATGCAAGTGAATAAGGAACGAAGAAAAAATTAACAACGTTTAAAATATTAATTTAAAACAATGCTCAATATAAAATAGATCTATGAATATTTATTATAAATTATACTTTAGAAAAGATACGAAGTATCATCTACTGCAAGTGATTGTCTAGCACTTTTTAAAAGTGTTCATTTTGTTTCGACATTGAAAGGACAATGTCTCATCAGGTAGTGCGAAAAGAAAATGGAAGATTCTTTATCTTATATTGGCGAATTATGTGTGAGAGTTAGGTGGGGTGGAAAATGGGAAATTAGAGCTGAATGTTAGAATTTGAACGAAAAGAGGGAAGAGGTAGAGAGTAGGGGTGATTAATGGACTTTAAAATTTTATCGACAGATTTTACAGTAGAAGATAAAATATGGTCCTTTACAGACTTTATGGCCAGTCCTTTGGGTTTACCAAACAGATAAAAAGGAAATGTACATGGGGTGAGGGGAGTAGAAGAGAATGCTTTATAAAGGGAATAGTATTTTTTTTAATGTTAAAATTGCAACGCAACGTCAGAAAGTAAGCAAGACATTTCCTCACTGTTGTAGACTAAACATATGGCAATTCCCATTCATCACTGAATGTCCTATTTTTTTTAATCATTTCACCCCAAGCAAGGCATTCCACTGCCACTATTGCGCTTGGGGCAACATGGGGGAAGGTAAATAGAAAGAGTGGTTAGATATA
Source organism: Ascarosepion bandense (assembly GCA_037127315.1). NCBI lineage: Eukaryota > Metazoa > Mollusca > Cephalopoda > Sepiida > Sepiidae > Ascarosepion > Ascarosepion bandense. Next base: position 696,498 of record JBBBDQ010002224.1, read on the forward strand.
GAAAATGTCAGAAGGTGGGTGATAGATAGGTGGGTGGGTGGAAAGAGTGTTTGAAAGAATGGAAGCGGATTAATTTGACCTTACATTTAAACTCCTGGAGATTGTAGCCGTCGGGGAAGCAGTCTTATGGAAGGGAATTCCACAGTCGGGAAGTGCGAGAAGAGAAACTGTTGGAGTAGAAGTTGCGGTTTCATTTTATCGGTTTCACTGTAAAAGGGTGGGATCTACCTTGTGCAAATTCGAACCTAGTGGGTACCAGTGATCTAAGTTCATCGGAGCAGAAGCCGTGAAAGTATTTATAAAAGAGACACAGGGAAGCCACGTCACGCCGGTGAGAGAGAGACTGCAGGCGGTCTGCTAAGTCGGTATCGATCACATTACAGACCCTCCGCTGTACCTTGTCGAGAAGCCCAAGGAGAATAGCAGGGGCACCCGACCAGATATGGCAACAGTATTCAATGCACGGGCGGATGGTAGATTTATAAATGTGCAGGATAGATTCAGATGGAAAAAACCTCCGGGCCCTGCACAGAGAACCGACTTTCATAGCAGCGGATTTAGCAATACATTCGATATAGTCATTCCACTTGAGGTCCGCTGAAAGTGTGAGACCAAGGAGGCGTAGTGTTTTACACTCTGAGAGGCAAGCCTGGTCCATGCAAATAGGAGGTTGGTACGATTGTCTATGATGATTAATTGATAGTAGCTTCGTTTTAGAAGCATTAAAATTTACGAGCTATTTCTTACCCCAGTCCACTACGGATTGGAGGTCCTTTCCAAGCTCGGCTGCAAGGTTAGCTTTGTCGCCCACACCAGATTTTGGATGGAGGCGAGAATAAACTGTGGTGTCATCGGCGTACATACCTACTTGGGATCTTATGAAATCAGGGAGATCATTAATGTAGAAAGAGCGTAGGACCTAGGATAGAGTCTGGAGGGACACCAGCGTTCGTATGGTAGTTCTGGGAGGCATGTCCGTTTAATACCACTTTCAATGTGCGGTTAGATAGGAATGACTGGATTAGTTCAAACAATTGTCCAGCTATACCATAGCTCCGCAGTTTGCATAGAAGGCCAGCATGCCAAAATCTGTCTAATGCTTTAGAGATATCCAAGGTAACGGTTCGGGCTTCACCATTTCTGTCAAGTGCCTGATATATGTACTCGGTGATTGTCGTTAGCATATCAGCTGTAGACCCGGTGAAGCGGAAACCATAATGCTTGTCCGAGAGGAGCCTGTGTGCTGTGAGATCCTGAACCACCTCGGCGTTGATAATGGCTTCGAACACTTTGCCAAAGATCGGAAGAAATCTGATAGGTCGGTAATTTGCGGGGTCCGAGGGTTCTCCAGTGTTTTTAAATATAGGAACTACAGAGGAAGATTTCCAACAGGCAGGAAAGCAGGAAGCAGATAGGCAGAAGTTGTAGATCTTAGAAAGTACAGAGGAAAGTTCAGGAGCACATTTCTTTAAGACTATGATTGGGATTCCGTCCCCTCCGCTCGCTTTGTGAGGGTCAAGTTTCGAGATTATCTTAGAGACAAGCGAGGGTGTAATATGGACGTCATTCAGTTGAGCATCAGTTCTAGGTGGGAAGTCGGGAGTAGAAACTCCAGACGAGTCCAGTCTCGAATTATTCGAGAATCTGCGGGCAAAGCATTCAGTCTTGTCCGCTGGGGAGGTGAGGACCTCAAATACCCACATCTATTGAACGGGTGAAGAGGCTCATCCCTTGTTTCCTGTTTAGGATGCGGTTTCCGGTTTTCTCTTTTCCAATCTTTTCACTCTTTTCCTTTTTTATTTTTTTTCAATTGGAGTAGATAGACTAAACTATCGCCCGGTTCACACTCCACCCACATCTATTGAACAGGTGAAGAGGCTCATCCCTTGTTTCCTGTTTAGGATGTGGTTTCCGGCTTTCTCTTTTCCATTCTTTTTACCCTTACGTAGCCCCCTGCGCATCAGTGGCGTTACCGCCTTGCTTGGGGTGATATGATTAAAAAAAAAAAAAAAAATAGTGGGGTTATTGTGGACTTGCTCTTGTTAAGTACTCTTTTACAGAGCCGCCAGTAGTCTTTGGTGCCGAACTTGGTTTTACTTTTTGGACATAATGGGTTAAAACACATAAAGAAGTGACCTTTTTTATGAAAAGATAAATAAATAAATAAATAAATATTACCAAAAATAAAAATAAATATTAGTAATGCGATCGATACCGACTTGACATCCCGGCAGCAGTCACTCTCTCATCGGCCTGATGTGGCTCCCCTTTGCCTCTTCTATAAATACTTTCACGGTTTCCGCTCTGATGAACTTAGATCACTGGTAACCCCTAGGTATGAATTTGCACGAGATACTAGATTAGCAATTAAGTGTATGCAAGTAATTCAAGTGGAATTCGAACTCGGCACCCCGATTTGTCGTTCTGAGTCGATATCCACTGCGCCACAACACATATCCTAACTCCCACATACGATAGCTATAAATGCAGGAAAAATTACCGGTTTACATCAGCGCTCCAACTGACTTCTCTTACTATCCTTCACGATCCGGATCAAGCCGAAAATTGAGTACTGCTGCTATCTATTGGGGAAACTTCTCAGTTTTCACTTTCCTGTCTCGATAAAACCATTTTCATTCTGCTCGCATTCTTTTATGGGATGGATGTTCCAGTCGAGCAGTTTCGAACCACTGCCTTATGGAACCGACACCCAAGGGGATGCTTCCCAGTTCGCTACTATCATAACCAGTTCAAGTTTAGTGTTAACCGTTATCTTTGACACATATCCGCATAGTTGTTTATCTTACTCTCCAACCCACTACGTCGAGTGGATTTCGGGACTTGTACAGTGTGAACAACATTGTAAAAAAAAGTGTTTTTGTATCCGTTGCAGACTGTGTCGTCAAAAGATCTATAGAATTTAGGAAATGCAACTACACTAATGTGTTCAGCTGCAAAAGAATCATAGAATCCTAACCGTCAAAGGGAAATCGTATATAAAATTCATCATTAAAGATGATGGAAATAATCGTTTTTTTTACTCCTGACTCCCTCTATCGCCTACCAAATCAGGCCTAGAATTGAATACCGTTGAAACCTGACTCCTGCTATCGCCTACCTTTACAAAAGCCACATAAGGCCTAAAATGGAATAACGTTTACCTCTAACTCCTGCTATCGCCTACCTTTGCAAACGCCAGATAAAGTCTAGAATGGAATACCATTGACTCCTGTCTCCTGGTATCACCTACCTTTACAAAAGTCAGATCAGGCCCAAAATGGAGTGCCGTTGACTCCTGACTTCCTTAATCGTCTATCATTAAAAACTCAGATCAGGCCTAAAATGGAATAACGTTAACTCCTGTCTCCTGCTATCGCTTACATTTACAAAAGCCAGATCAGGCCTAAAATGGAATACCGTTGACTCCTGACTCTTTCTATCGCCTACCTGTGCAAATGTCAGACCACGCCTAAAATGGAATACCGTTGACTTCTGTCTCTTGCTATCGCCCACCTTTACAGAAGCCTGATCAGTCCTAAAACAGAATATCGTTCACTCCTGATACCTGATCTATATGATCCGAATTTTATAATGAAAAAGAAAATAGATGCAACTTGTTACCTTTAAGTAAAACTTGTCATCTTAAAACACCTAAATAATATAAATTTACTAAACAAAAGAGGTTAATTGATGACCACATGCAGACATAGAAATAAATATCTGCTCAAATGCATACACACACACTAACATAGATCCACATTTCATTCTTATTTATTTATTTTTTTTTTTTTATTTATTTTAAATTTATTTTTTACCTTTTTTTTTTACTTCAATTTTTACCCTGTTTATTCTCGTCGTAGCAAAATTTACCCTTCAATATTAATTTATCTTTTATGATTATACTTTTCAGTTTTATACTTAAGTTTCAGTCTAAACTAAATTAAATTATACATTTAATAAATTAAAAAATGACATCCCAGATTTATAATTAATAATGAACATGAACCACGCGAGAACCAAAAATATAGATTTAAATCTAGAAACGTTCAATTCATAATAGGCATCTGCTGATTGTATGGTGAATGAAATTCTGAGTTATGCTACAGAGGTAGGATTATATATATATATATATATATATATATATATATATATATATATATATATAGTAAATAACTAACCTAGAGTTAGTTACAATGTTTGCTCTCCTTGCATATTGAGCGCTTTTTTTGTTTTAGGTTACTCGTCTCTGGCTTTTTACTTTGGACTTACTACTTTGACTCATGTTCAAGTGCCTTAGCTCGTTCTTTTTTATTACGATTTTTTCCTTCCGCGTATGTACTCGGAGGGTTTTTTGAAACGAGTATAACGACAAATTTACGTATATATATATATATATCTGTCGGAGAGGTACCACAACACGTTCTTTTCGATTATCGATGGGGATTCTCTGGAATAAGTGCATAAAATTTAGTTTCTAGGTTGAATATCTTTCTATAGTTAATCAAGAGACCGTTGCAGCCGCGAAACTCTATTCACTGAAAAAATCTAAGAAAAAACATAATTTTTGAAGAGACCCTGCTACTGATGAGCATCTACCGCCTACTGCTCCGTTGAGGGTGTGTTTTGGCCTAGTGCCAGCTATGTGACATGTGTCAGCTGCTCCTCAACGGTCAAGAGAAATCTACAAGGGATTTATGAATATTGTCCACAAATTAATCGGCTACTCGCTGCCCTCCTTGGAGGACATTTCTAATTCTCCTTGTCGCGGCAGAGAAGAAAACATAATGAAAGTCAGCATGCATCTCGTGTACCATTTGATTGAACTGTTACCCCCAGGATGACGCTTTCATTATATTCGTTTGAGAACAAAAATTTTTGGGAGGTTTCTTTTAATCCTTAGGCTTTGCACAAAATAGACGGTGCCGCAAACTGCCTTATTTTCAACGTATTCATTTTTTTGATTTGATGCTGTACGAGATTATGTGTGTGTGTGTGTGCGTGTGTGTGTGTGTGTGTGTGTGTGTGTGTCTTGAAAGAGATATGATCGCCCATGCCTATATCACGTAATATACTTATATATACTTAACTGACTGACTGATTTGTTCTGTATTTTATCACCCTGTCGGATTTCGATTCTGTAATGGTGAAACACACCTATTCTATAGTGAATGGACTCTCCCACCTAATTTAAGTAAAAGTAGTAAGAGGAACTATGGTCAGTCGATGTTGGGCGATAGTAGTCGACTATTAGTCGAATACGAAAGTAGACAGCGACATGGCAAGATTACACCGCGTAATACATATTATATCAAGTTCCTAACGTTTTGTACGTCGAACCTATTAAGACCAACTTTAGCACAAATACTAGCGTCCACTGCGACAATAATTCCATAACAGATTCATATTTGAACTGCATTTGAAAATCTGTTACATACGACAAAGTTCAACGCCAAATGCATTGTATTATTAATAACTGAACATAAAAGCTGCTGCATAAAAGAAAGGGTAGGTTGTGCATGGGTAGGGACCGACAGCATTGTTTATTTTCTTCTTAAAACACAATGCAATCCAAAATGAACATTTATATATCCAGTACTTGCAGCGTATCCGTAAAACATTGTTCGAAATGCACCCTGCGATCATTGATAAAACAAATGCATTTCTCCTCCCTGATGACACAGGCTCTTTTACAGCATAAATAAGGAAAAAATGTTTAAACCTGATTCTTCTCTACCCGCCCTATTATCTTGCATTATCACTTTTTTCAATCCTTGCAAATTGCATTGACCAGGAAAAATTTCTCTTGTGATAAACAGATTCCAATGTTCATTAAACAATTTAACATGAAAAATGCGGGAATTTTCTCAAAAGATATCGAAGTGCTGCTCGATTAGAAATAACAAATCATTGCAGATAATGGCGAATATATAATTCAATAAAATGAACTTTCATTTTGAAAGCATCATTTTAATAAACAATAACGTAAAACCGGGTAACGAAATATCTGCTTGTTTTGTCTTTGCTCAGTAAGTGTTATTTTCGTAAATGCTTTTGTCTATAAAGCAAAGGAAATGACTGTTATTTCTTTAACATTTTGCTTTTCAGATGGGAAAATAAAACCATGAAATTTGCAAATTCACGAAATTGGAGGGAACCAAGTGACGATGCAAAAAATTGCTTCTTCTGCATTGTGAACCCTTTTTAACTTCGATCTTATAGGAATACACCTACTGTCGTATATCCAGACCTTCTGATATCCATCGCGCCAATGCCGGAGTGTCCTGGGCACCCTGTAACCATTCTTCTAAAGTGAGAGAAGCCGCCATCAGAAGGGAACAGCAATTCAGACGAGGATGAAGTGACTGATGTAGATTACTGCACAGAGAGAAACCCATACCACCCCAACCAAAAAAGGAGTCAACGACCTGAGCGGTCTGATGAAATGAGCTAATTTAGGTCATTGAAATAAATTATAATTTATAACCAATTTAAATAACGTATTGAGTTTTCCTATATATATATATATATATATATATATATATATATATATATATATATTAAACATTCACATACAAGCCCGTTTTGCTGTATCATAGCTCATCAGTGTGACTAGACATATCCACTTGCTTCTGGCTGGGATCGAAATAAATAAATATATATATATATATATATATGTGTGTGTGTGTGTGTGTGTGTGTGTGTGTGTGTGTGTGTACTGTTAAATATAAAAGTCAATGAATTGTTTTATTATGTTTAATAATGAGCCATTCTAAACGTCGTATTTTGGCTTTAATTTCGGGTGAAAATAAAACAAAAATTGTCAAATATGTAGACATTTTTTATGATGTTGGTTCTAAGATTTCGGCTCACATGAGCCATCTTCAGAGAGGTTATAGGGTCGTTAACATAAAAACATCCACCATCAAAAATGATTTTATCTTGTGTTGACATAAAACTTTGCTAAGGAACGATAGCAGTTACGAAATAGCAGACGCAGTTCGTAAATTTGTAATGCGGTTCTATGACGTCACACTGACAAAACCATATATTTAAATGCAATGTAATGTGTTATGACCAAATTTAAATGTGATTTTATTAAGTGTGAGTTTGTATTTAATGTAGATGGCCTCCAATATCTGAATGTTCTTTTTACTGTGTGTATCAATGAGTATTTTTGCGTTGTTAACTAAAATCTGTCTAATATTACCTATATGGCTTTTTTTTTAGAAATATTGTTTAATTGAACTCTGATCAGAAAGGTGACAGGTAAGTCTTCAGGAGAGCATGGTTGTAGTAAAACCAATATACATAGTGGGTTTATTATTAGTAACAGAGATACAATCTCCGAATGGGCATGTAAACTGATACACTACATTGGTTTTCTGTAGAGGATTTAGTTGTGTCGTTGTAAGGTTATTAGAGACTATGAGGTCAATTGTTTTAAATTTTTTTTAAATATATGATGAGCTTCATTTGATTATTATTATTATTTATTGGTTTAACATTTCTCTCTCTCTCTCTCTCTCTCTCTCTCTCTCTCTCTATATATATATATATATATATATATATATATATATATGTAGGAGAGAATGCGAAACACGAAAATAGAGAAGATAATTCAAAATATTTTTTCTCATTAACATAAATTATTAAGCAGAAAAAATATAGAGCTCGATCAATATTAACCAGAGCATTAAAAAACATTGATATGAAAACTGTAATAAACACTTTTACATGTAAAAACCTTCATACATTGTTGAAATAAATTATAAATTTTGGATTTATAACCGTTTATGCGTTACGTTTTTTCCTCAATATTATATAAATAATTCATTTGTTTGAACATTATTTTTAATCGATACTCGTATTTGAGTAGATATTATCTTTTTAATTAAACAGTATATTTAACAGTATATATATACATATATATATATAGCGGCCTGGGTATTTATGAGAAATTTTGTTAGGAGAACGTGCGTAATTCGGCAGCATTCAAACCTGCCACCTTTAACAATGCAGAGGAAGGCTTCAGTTATATCTGATGCGCCTTAGACTACTCGAGCACAAAGGATTTTGCGTTCTGAACGAAGCTTTATATACATACAATTTTCTGATTCGCAGTAAACAATGTTATGTGCTCTGTAATGTATCGTAATGTAAAAGATTTAAACAGATAATGTTACGGAAAATTACGGAGAGTAACGAAATGGAATTAAGAACTGACATATTCAATAAATTAGACATTTAATAAATTAAATATGTAAATGAATTAAATCTGTCAGTTGTTAATTTCACCACGATAATCTCCGGTATTATCCGTACAATATATATATATATATATATATATATGTGTGTGTGTGTGTGTGTGTGTGTGTGTGTGTGTGTGTGTGTGTGTGTGTGTGTGTAACAGTACTCAGTTTTAATCTGAGGTAAGTAAGAAGAAGGAAATTATGTTTTTTTCACATGGGCGTTTTGTCCCGTGACGGGCTTGATCAAGGGAAAAATTTGAAAAGAATTTTATTTTTAAATGATGTTGTTGTGCAGTGGATATCGACTCGGAACGAAGAATCGGGGAGCCGAGATCGAATTCCAGCTGAATTCTCTGCATTCACTTACGCGCTAATACCCTTGGTAAAGGTATTAATTAGTCTCTTCCCTCCAGTTATGGGTTAAATAACAGGACAGATTGGGTTCTGTAGCCTTAGCTGACAACCAGTCTCCCTCAGAAAGTAATGGCAGCCTACGATGGGATAATCTTCTGCCCAGTCAGTCATGTCTCTTTCGAGACATGATCGCCTAAGCGTGTATCACGTATGGCACTTAACTGACTGACTGAATATAACAGTTGGAAAAATAATTAAAACTTCTACTGGGCATAAATTTCGGGATTGGTTTTCTATTGTTTAGAAGTAATAAACTGATCCTCCACTAATTATATTTAATATAATAATGTAATATAATCTATTTTTCTCACTCCAGTTATGGATAAAATGACAGGACAGATTGGGTTCTGTAGCCTTGGCTGGCAACCAGTCTACGGCAGAAAGCAATGGCAACCTATAGCGGAATAATCTTCTGACCAGTTAATCATGTCTCTTTCCAGACATGATCGCTCAAGCGTGTATCACGTATGGCACTTAACTGACAGACTGAACAGTTGGAATGACAATTAAAGATTCTACTGGGCATAAAGTGAGTGGTCAGTTTTCTATTGTCATGAAGTAATAAACTAATCCCCCACTAATTACTACTTTTTAATATAATAACATAATTCACCAGTCTACCTCAGAAAGCAATGGCAACCTACTGAGGGATAATCTGCCCAGTCAGTCATGTCTCTTTCGAGACATGATCGCTCAAGCGTGTATCATGTATGGCACTTAACTGACTGATCAATAAAGAGATGTTGGCTTTTAGAAAAAACGCTCATAAATAATGACAAGATTAACTGAAAATATTAAACATAGTTTGTAACCCACCATAGTTATTGTTTGAACAGAAAAAATCTCTTTAAATATGAAATATTTTTAAATGTTGAATGTTTTCAGCTAATCTTATGAATATTTATGAGCGTTGTTTTTTTTTTTGTTTTTTTTTTCTTATAGCCAACAATATTTCTTCATCGGTGAGTTAAGTACCATACGTGATACACGCTTTGGGCGATCACATCTCGAAAGAGTCTTGACTGACTGAGCAGAGGATTATCCCGCAGTACGATGCCATTACTTTCTGAGGGAGACTAGTTGCCAGCCATGATTATAAAACCCAATCTGTCCTGCTATTTAACTCACAGTTAGAGAGACAAGTGATGGATTCATATCTAATAAATATAAATGCAACGAATTCAACTGGAATTCGAACTCGGTTCTACGATTTCTCGTTCTGAGCTGATATCCACTATACCACAACGCACATTCCATTTTTTCGTAGATACTTTACCTATAATGTAATTAATTTCATTTATTTGGCTTGATATAGTCCTTCACGGAATACATATTTCCTCGTGACTATTTTCTTTTATATATATATATATATATATATATATATATATATATATATATATATATATATATATATATACATAATGTTCAAACAAATCATTTCAAATTGTCGTTTGTTTATAACCAAGTTTCGTTAATCTTCGTTAATTTCCGTGACATGTTTACATTTGTTGACATTACGATACATTTCAGAGGAGATATGGTTGTTGCGATAGATCGAAAACTGTGTTATATAGGCTTGATTAAAACCTTGTTTAGATTAGGGGTTATTCGTGGTCGAGAGGTCTAAGACGTTGCCGGATCAAATGGTAGTTTCCTCTATGTGAACAAGGTTCGAATACTGCCGAATAATAACACATTTTTGTAATAAAAATTTATCGTAAACAATCAGACCACTAGATATAAATGTATAACACTGTTTAATTAAAAAACAGAATATCTACTTAAATATGGTTATCGATTAAAAATAATGTTCAAACAAATCATTTCAAATTGTCGGTTGTTTTAAACCAAGTTTGGTTAATTACCGTTATATATATATATATATATATATATATATATATAGGCAGCAAATAATTTTCTAAACATATACTGTTAAATATAAGTGACAATGAATGTTTAATCATGAGCTGTTCTAAACATCGTATTTTAGTCAACAGTACAATAATCCTTACTTATACACACAGGAAAACGAACATTCAGATATTGGAGGCCATCTACATTTAATCCAAACAACTCAAACTTAATAAAATCACATTTAAATCTGGTCATAACACATTACATTGCATCTGAATATATGGTTCTGTTGTCATTTCCAGCGATCACGCGGTGTGACGTCATAGAATCGCATTGCAAATTAGCGAAATGCATTTGCTATTTTTGGTAACTGTTGCCGTTGCTTAGCGGAATTTTTTGTCAACATAAGATAAAATCGTCGCTGATGGTGGATGTTTTTGTGTTACCGTCCTTATAACCTCTCTGAAGTTGGCTCATGTGAGCCGAAAGCTTAGAATCAACTTACTAAAAATTATCCAAATGTTGGAGAATTTTTGTCTTTATTTTCAACTGAAATTAAAGCTAAAATATGATGCACTAAGCAAGGAAGGACAGCCAGGCGTGTTACACTAGAAGGGTAAAAAGTGGTCGAGATGCAGAGAGATAGAACATGGCATTTGGCCTAGCATTTACGTTTTTGGAGATTGTAGCTATCAAGGAAGCAAGCAAAAGGATTGGAGTTCCACAGGCGGGAAATGCGAGAAAAGAAACCATTCGAGTAGAAGTGGCGGTTACATTAAACTATTTCAACAGCAAAAGTGTGGAACCTAGAGGCCAATCTAGTATCTCGTTTAAATTCACGTTGTCGGGTCACCAAGTATAGGCTGAAAAAATGAGAACGTGAGTGAAGTACTCATGACCGATAACATTGCAGATCCTTCTTTTGGATTTTGTCGAGAACCTCAACATGAATGGCAGGAGCACCCGTATGCATATGTTTTTTGTCTGTTCATATATATCTATTTCAGTAAGCTCACATCTACTTATCTGTACATAAATGCCTGTTTCAATATGTTCCTATCTATCTATCTCAGTCTGTTCACATTTATTTATTTATGTAGGATTGATACAAATATAAAATGTGTCCATATATATGCAGCACTGTGCAAAAGTATTAAGACAAGGAGTATTTTATCTTTTATGAGTCATCAAAATAAAGTTCAAATTCACCCCTGTCCTAAAATTTTCGCACACTATCGATAGTGTGCAAAAGTATTAGGACAGGGGTGATTTTCGTAAAACCTCACTGAAATTCAAATACAGAGTGAAAAGCCAAGTAAATTGCTAATAAATACTGATTATTTAAAACTAGGTGTAAAATAAATGTATTAAATAGAAGTTCTATTTAATTTTTCCTGTTTTATATTAAACAATATTTTGAATGCTCATTATTCTATTACCCTTGGATATGACTGACTTTTTTCTTATTCCCCCCACCTCTCGAATTGATAAATCTAATGTTACTTCGCAGGATACAGTGTGAGAACAAATACAAACTGCTTAGCATCAGATACCATTAGATCCATTGAAGAAGCTTGTGATGCCAATGCCTGACAGAACGATGGCTGTGATCAAAGCAAAAGGCTATTATACTAAATATTAAATTTATTTTGTAACGCGTATTTTTTTCTAGTTAATGCATTTGTTGAGTAAATCAAATAAAATTACCTTAATTAAATTATTTATTTTCTGTCAATATGCTTCATAAAAAATAAAATAGTTCTTGTCCTAATACGTTTGCACAGTACTATATATATATATAAGATTCGAAATTTCGAAACAGAAGTTCAAAGACACGAGGATATTCTAAAAAATACAATGAGTACGTCAGGATTAATAACTAATAATAACTTGGACATACTAATAATAACTCGCTTATTCCTACTTAAAAAAAAAAAAAAGCATAGCCGGTCATGCCCCATACATTGTCAGACATTTCATCATGGACTGCGCTGACTTTTCATCTGTACGGAAAATATATCTATATTAATTAATTAAAAATATATTTTCCCATAATGTTATTGTCTAACTGACAAGATGGGTGGTAAAATTTACCCGTCGAAATAGCCATCCGATATAAGAATATTTTTAATTTTTGTATACAATAAATAATATCTCTGTTAATAAATAAATTTAATTACATTGAGCCCTGTGGGTGGGTCAGTGTTAATATCTAATATTAATAGAATCCTTTGGGATTTACCACCTAACCGTTTTTTTCTGGATTCATGAACATACCATATATATATATACATACATACATACATATATACATATATATATATATATATATATATATATAATTATGAACCATGAGAAATCATCACACGCACGCACACACACACACACATATATATATATATATATATATATATATATATATATATAATCAGAGACAATTAGATAGATAGATAGATAGATAGATAGATAGATAGATAGATAGAATAAGAAATCACTGGGATAGATAGATAGATAGATAGATAGATAGATAGATAGATAGATAGATAGATAGATATGAACAGACTTAGATAGATAGATAGATAGATAGATAGATAGATAGATAGATAGATAGATAGATATGAACAGACTAGATAGATAGATAGATAGATAGATAGATAGATAGATAGATAGATAGATAATGAATCACTGGGATAGATAGATAGATAGATAGATAGATAGATAGATAGATAGATAGATAGATAGAAAAGTGACAGTGAAACAGGCAGATAGGGTGAAATCGTCACAAGTGAAAATAGTGATGAGAAAACATGAAATCATTGGAGTAAATCTATTCTAGGAATGTTTGTAATAAACACAGCGTAGGAAAGTATGAAGAAACTGTGAGAGTAAAGATGAATTTGGTTGAATTGATCTCAACGCGATCAGTAATTTAAGGGAGAAATGAATACCGCGCTCAACTTTGTGCCTGTAAAATTTTGTTCGCTCTTAATTCTAATCGTTTTCCTTTTATGAAAGGAAATAAATTCAAATTCAAATAAAACAATAACATTTTATAGATGAGTTGAATACATGGGATTCCAAAGCGTTTTCTCTCCTGACAACTTCATCCCTTTTAGTCTTTTTAATTTCTTCTTTTCTTTCTGCTGTTTTCAACAAGACTTGACATTGAGCACAAACAGAACATGAAAGCTAGGATTGAGGAACGCGTTAAAAAGACTCGGTGTTTATCGCCGTGACGTAAAATTCGGATGTTGTTCGTGTTGCCCTAGCGAGAGAATGTGACAGTTTGACAAGAGAGACGGTTTTCGGACACATACCGTTGAAAATATCGGGTCTAAATCTCTCAATAACAAATATCACTGTTCAAAAAATATATCATTTAAAACAGGAATATATAAATAAATAAACAAATATTATTGCGAAAAAGCTATGGACATTTCGCTAAGATCATTCATTATCCCTATTCGTTTTTCTTTGGCGACTTTGACCTCATGCTCACCTTTACACTCTTCGTTGTATGCTCATGTATTTCTCTAATTATTTAATCCCATGTAGGCCAGTAAAGCTACTAAGACACAAAGAGTTTCTGAGTCTGTAAAAACAAAAAGAAAAGAATAATAAAAAAAATAGACGAGTAATGAAGAAAACAGTTCGATAACGATTGACATTCCATTTAAAAATTTTTATGCCAAAGTTAGCCGAAAAGATGGAGACGGAAGAGAATATCATTAGCGATAAGTGCGAGAGAAGAAACTGTTATATATATATATATAATAACTTACGATTACATCTAGACATTTCAATTGTAAAATAGTAAGACACTAACGCTAATCTAGTCAGCCAGTCAGATAAGTACCATACGTGAAACACTCTTGGGCGATCATATCTCGAAAGAGACACGACTGACTGGGGAGAAGATTATCCCGCCAGTAAGTTGCCATTGCTTTCTGCGGTAGACTGGTTGCCAGCCAAGGCTATAGAACTCAATCTGCCCTGTTATTTAACCCATAAATGGAGGGAAGAGACGGATTAATACCTTTCCCAAGGGTATTTGCGCGCAAGCGAATGCAATGAATACAACCAGAATTCGAACGCGGCTCCCCGATTTCGCGTTCCAAGTCGATGTCTCACAACGGACATCCTAGTCAGTCAGTTTAGGTGCCATACGTGATACACGCTTGGGCGATCATGTCTCGAAAGAGACATGACTGACTGGGCAGAAGATTATCCCGCAGTAGGTTGCCATTGCTTTCTGCAGTAGACTGGTTGCCGACCAAGCCTATAGAACCCAATCTGTCCTGCTATTTAACCCATAACTGGAAGGGAGAGACGGATTAATACCTTTCCCAAGGGCATTTGCGCGTAAGTGAATACAATGGATTCAGCTGGAATTCGAACTCGGCTCCCCGGTTTCTCGTTCCGAGCCGATATCCACTGTACCACAACGCACATCCTAGTCCTGCGCTTAAATTCATAAAGTCTAGGCGCCATACCGAAAAGCTTATTCAAGCAATTACCATGAAATTCTGAAAAATCACAAAGCAAAAATATGCATATAGATTACATCTAAACTTATTTTTAAATAGAACTTTGTCAGTGTGTGTGTGTGTGTGTGTGTGTGTGTGTGTGTGTGTGTGTGTGTATCCGTTACATATAGACTCCGAAACGACTGAACCGATTTTCTTGAAAGTTTACACAGTTGTATTATAAGCGTCTGCGAGTGTTCCTAGCTAGGTTTTGTGTCGAGGTACCCGCGATAAATATCGAAAATCGATAATTGAAAAATTGTGTTGCAGAAGGATTGGTCCGATTTTAATCAAATTTCATACACTCATAGACAAAGACATAAGAAACGATATTCAGAAGTTTCAAGGTTGCAGTTCTTACAATAGTGCAGAAAATCGATAATATATATATATATATATATATATAAGGCAAGATGTTTGTGTGTGTGTCAGTTTATCTGTCTGTATGTCCTTTATACAAATCCACAATTTTTATCCAATTCTCACAAAACTTCGCACAAATATTGTTTAGGCTGAGTCTGAGCTCCAGGACCATGAATTAGTTTTAAAGCTTTCATTACTCCCGAGCAACGCCGTGCTATACTGCTAGTATATGTATAAAAAGTCAAATGCAGTCCGTGTATGGCAGACAAACAATAAGCTCTTCTCTTACAAAAATTATTATTATCATCATTCTTATTAATCGCATATTTTTGTGATTACACCGAGTGTCTACACAATGTTAGTTACTATTAAGTGATAGTATTTTTCTTAGATATGTGCAGTTTTCACATTTTAAGCCTGTTTTCATGCCAAACGAGTCTGTTTTCATGGGAACGGCTGTAATTCTACAGATTTCAGTTTCCCGAGGATGAACCAGTTATTTTTTTTCAATTTTTTGCTTTCTTTTGACTTCATTCTGCGCAAGTATATTTATAATCCCTTTTGCGTGTTTACAAAGCTGCTTTAATGTTTGGCTGTACGGTTCTCAGATTATCAGAGCATTTTGGTTTCTTTTGCCTGTATGAGATCAGTATCGTATCTGTTCACTTTTCCTACAGTAGAAATGACGCTCACCAGGGAAGAATTAGTGTAGTATCTGTTCAATTTGCCTTCGACCAAATTATTGCTCGCCAGTTTGAGATCAGTGTATAACACGACCCCTCGTCGAGTCCAGCCAACTTTTATGAACTTCGTTCAATTCCGCCCACGTTGTGTTGCTGATCTCGGATTAGCCAATGTAAGATCGCTTGTTGTCACTTGACGAAATTAGCCCAGATACACAAGGGAATGGTATATAATGAAAACTAGATTTAACACAGCGACGCCACGGTGTAGATTTATATATATATTTGTATATATCGAATAAATACAAGATTACAAGCAAGTTAAAGTTAAGTGACGCAATAAACAGAAAAATCAGTTGGCTGGTATTTCAGTAGCACGATAAAATTCGTATTCTATTATCTCCAAGGGGCGATGATTTATTCAACATGCAACTGGTTGCATTTGGACTAACCGTTTCTTGCAACATTTCTCTTTCGTGGCAGGCATCAGTTCATCGCTGGTCCCGTTTCAGTGAATTTCATTTTCCACCTCGGTTTTGTTAAAAAGACAAAAAACCGGAGTGTTGAAGTTAGGTAAGGAATTTTTATTTTCCCCTTCCTTTATAAGTCTTGGCATCTCGAAATGTAAGTAATATCATTTAACCATTTCGACTTCCAATGAAAGAGGAAAAACCCACTCTCTGTTATTGTCTACCTATTCCTATCAGCTGTCCTCGTAATCAGCAAACAGGAAATAATGCCATATTTTGAGTTAGGGTCATACATCGTCAAAACGCATTGACAAATATTTTGACTAACTAGCTTACTTCTAACAAAAGCAATTTACACTCTTTGTACTCTTTAAACCTGTATTTTTCAAATTATATCAATTCGGCTACTTTTCCCACAAAAATAATTGTTCTCTCCAACTTTTAAAGAAATCTCTTCTTATCTTAAAAATCACCTAAAATTAATACCAGCCATCTGAAAATAATGTTATATCACTCCCAACATCACCTGTCATTTATGAAATAAATGACACTATAGCTACCGGTTACACTATTTATCATGCGTATTAATTTCTGAACTCTTCCCCCCCACCCCCGAAAAAATTATCCATGCTATCATGTATTGAACGTGTCAGTTTTAACAATACTAACAAGAAAACATTTTTTTAATATTACAAGTGTCCTTCTTCTAATCTTATGCAAATGCAAAAATGTTTCTTTTTTGATTCCATGCAATAATGTAAAAATGCTCGTTTCCTTTAATTTAATTGAAATTTTTTCTTCAATTTTTTTTTCATTGCAACAGTCTCTTTATTAAAACATAGAGCTCACACCCCTTTCGGCAGGAATAACAAGTCCTTTTATCTTCATTTTTTTAGAAGTGTGTGTGGGTGGTAGTTATATTTGTATCACTTTGGACTTATTTCTTTTTTGTTGCCAACCTCCTCTCTGCACGGGGAGTTTCAGGGACTTCTTGACAGGAGTCCGTTTTTCTTCAACTCCTACTGTCAGGTTTAATTGGATCTCGTCATCCCCTGCTGGTTCCGTTCTGTTCATATATGGATTGCCAGACGTTTTTCTCTTCTTCGTCTGTTGTACGTTCACCGAGACCTCGTTATTCCGTTTCTCTCTGTATTTCCTTATTTTTTACACTACCACTACCACCGTTACAACGTCCAATAAAGTACAACGCCTCACTGACCAGTTTACCAAAATTACTTTATTATTCTTCAAATTCCTATCTTCTTTTACCAAAATATTTAATTTGTCTTTTAACTGATCCATACTAATTCTATCTATTGGTTTTAATGGATCAGGATAATACATGACCAGCTCTCATAACTGTGTGCAGTTATTTACATTATTTCCAACCAACTTTATTATTGATTCTTCTTCAAATGTCTCTTCAGCCTGGTAATATGGGGGTAGGGACATGAACATGCCGATCGCAGAACACCTTAGAGGTAATTTTATCATGGTTAAGGGTGGCTTTACCCTCATCGTCTTATTAGGTTCTGCTTCACACCTTGGAAAGACCAATGGATTTTCGAGCGACTACTACCAAAACTCCCTCAGTTATAATGATTGCTTGTGGTAGTACAGTATCAGTTAATATCTCGACCTGGCAATATTCCTCAACCCCCTTTCTATTATCTTTAAATAATTCCAGTATATACAGTCGGTGCTCACTGGTAACATAGATAAGACTGAATGAGGTACATGTTTGCAATTAATCGTTTTTACACTTTCTAGCTTCTGTTGTTAACACCATAAACTTTGTTCGGACTTCATTCATAGCTATATGCCCTGTTTCAACTTGGTTCTAGCTATTACTCTCAGGTTTTCATATGGTTGAGAATACGGAATAGCTTAATTTATAACCCGATATATCTCGAACAAACTGTCCCTATTCAGTAACGGTATGGACACTACAACCAGTAATTTGTTCTTCTCAGACAAGGTTATACAACCTAGGGTACTATAATACTTCCATAATTTCTTAGAGTAGTCTACCGGTAACTTTAAATGGTGAGGTAACTCAGTTTGTATCTTGATTAACAATTCACTTAAATGTCCAAGGGTCACTATACTCGGGGACTAGTGACCCAAGGACAACATGTCCAGCTGAGCCCTTACGTGCTCTAGTAAAATTGTTAGGGACTGACTAGCCTGTGGTATTTTGTTAAGGAAAACTATCAGCTGATAATACTGTTGTATAAACTTTTTAATCCGTGTAATTTGTTCATCTCCGCCTCAGTTTTATTGGCTATCTCTTGTCTTAGCTCCCTTAAATTGGTGGCCAGCCAATTTATTTTCACTCTATTCTTCGTTAGCTCCAACCTTGTTACATTCAATATTGATACGCTATTCTTTGCCACCTTGGCTAGAGACTCTTTGGTTTTTCTCCAATTCTCTCAGTCTTCACTTTATGACTCTAACCTCATCTTCTGTTATGGTTCCAAATAAAACAGCCAATGCTTTCCCTTCAATGGGGACTATTGCTCTTTTCCTTCCAGTTTATTCCTCCAGCATTGTTATGTCCCACTCTAAAAACTACAACAAATTAAGTTATCCCGCTTCCGTAGGGTAATTCTCGGACACTTTTGACCTGACTGGGCACGGTCTGTTTATTTCACTCTCCAATTGGCTTAGCAATAAATCGTATAGGTTTAGATCGATCACGAATGTGACTAGCGACTTTAACCTATTTATTACTACTAAAATTATTTTCTTGAAAATCGTATTTTGGTTGTGTTTCCAATCTGCTTTTATCACTATCATCATCATTGCTTATAGCATCAATATTCTTGTGCTGGCCACACATGCAAGACACCAAGATATCTCATTTTCGTTTTCTTTTATAAATCTACGTCCTTTTCGTTCACACAAATTCCTTAGTCTCCATTCCCATCTCCTACTAGGGTAGTTGAATTTTAGACAGCTGCGCGGCCTTTCTGTCCCGAAGGTGCGTGGCCTTTCTGCCCCGGATGTCATTATTAATGACGCTGCCGGACAGGCATCTGGAAAATATACGGAATTGACAGTTAAATTTCTCTGCCCCTCTAGCCACACCTTATTTCCTTAATGAGACTCAGGTTTTCCTGCCCCTCTCAATCTTTTCTTGGGTGATATCTCCGGACATACACCTGGTCTTTTCACATTTTCATTCAGTAGCTTTTGGGACTGAGAGAAAGATATTTCACATTCACTATCCAAATCAGTTGACACTTCATCTTCCTCGCACTCACTTGATTGGTCTCTCGAATCTAGTAGTTTCAAACTACAACTATGGACTTCGTTACAAGGGCTCTTCTTTACTTTTGGTTGAGGTAACTTGGCTCAACCTCTGACATATTCTCGTCTATCTTGGTCGTTTATGTAGTTGAGAGAGAGAGTTATTTCGTTTTCCTCTTCCCTCTCACTTGACTCATCTTTTACGGAATCCTTGTCTGTCTCTTATCTTATTATTGGGCTTCCACCCTACCTTTCTTGTCTTATTCCCCTTTACAAGTCTAACTTCTTTCCTCGGCACTGGTCTGCCTTTTGCCGATACCAATGGTACTCTTCTTTCTTTTACTATCAAGGTAGGAGTGTTAAACTCTATTCTGGCTCCATGACAATAAAGTCAATCTTGTCTCAAAATCTCCTCTTCACACAAATCTGAGGCGACATAAAACCTCTGGTCGCTGCTCGTCCCCACTATTTCCACTGGAAGATTCACCACCTACTTTATCTCCATCATAGTAAAATTATCGCTCGTAAGTATAGGATTAGTTCAGTGGTTGTTCACTTTGCCTACAGACAAATTATCGCTCGCCAGTTCAGGATCAGTGTAGGATCTGTTCAATTCCCCTTCAGTCAAAATAACGTTCTCCAGCGTAGGATTAGTGTAGTATCTGTTCACTTTGCCTATGGTCAAAATAACTCACTACAGTGTAGGACCAGTGTATTATCTGTTCTTGTTACCGACGGTCAAAAAATGCTCGCCAGTTTAGAATCAGTGTAGGATCTGTTCACTTTGCCTACAGTTAAAATATTGCTCTTGAGTGTAGGATCAGTGTAGTATCTGTTCCCTTTCCTTTCGATTAAAATAACAAAGTAATGGTCTCCAGGGTAGGATTGGCGTAGTATCTGTTCCCTTTACTTACGGACAAAATAACTCTCTCCAGTTTAGGATCAGTGTAGTATCTGTTTACTTTTCCTACTGCCAAAATAAGGCTCTCCATTATTTACTTAAGACATCTGCGCTGATACAATGTATTGTCAAGGACAAAACCAATTTGTTAGTACTGTACATAGTCATACGATCTAAGCGATATATATATATATATATATATATATATATATATATATAACTTACAATTAGATCTAGACTTTTAAATTGTAAAATAATAAAGCACTAAAGTCAAACTAGTCAGTCAGTCATTTAAGTGCCATACGTGAAATACGCTTGGGCGATCATGTCTCGAAAAAGACATAACTGACTGGACAGAAGATTATCCCGCCAGTAAGTTGCCATTGCTTTCTGCGGTAGACTGGTTGCCAGCCAAGGCTATAGAACCCAATCTGTCCTGTTATTTATCTAAGCGATATGCGAGAATGCGATATATAAATTCACTCTGTCATAAAGTTGTATAATTGAAGGATAATGTGCGAAAGTAAATTCAAAATAGGACAGCGTTAAAGCAACAATAAAAACAGTAGAAACTTAAATGGGACAGTTAGATTTGACATCTTCAACTTTTCTTTCATATTTTTTAAAATCTTTTTTAATAATCGTTTCACCCCGAGCAAGGCATTTCACTGCCACTATTGCGCAGGGGGTTACATAGTGGGGAAAGTGGTGAGAAAGGATGGTTAGATATAGGAAATGTCAGAAGGAGGGTGGTAGACGCGTAAGGACACCGATAATGATTTTTGGGTAGATGGTGAGAGTGTTGGGAGAATAGATGAAAGTTAGTGTGATAGGAGGTGTTCATTGACCTTATATTTAAACTCCTGGAGATTGTAGCTGTCGGGAAAGCAGACATGTGGAAGGGAAATCCACAGGCGGGAAGCGCGAGAAAAGAAGCTGTTGGAGTAGAAATTACGGTTACATTTTACGTGTTTCACTGTAAAGGGGTGGGACCTAGTTGCTAATCTTGTATCTCGTGCAAATTTATACATAGGCGGCATCAATGATCTAAGTTCATCGGAGCAGAAGCCGTGAAAGTATTTATAGAAGAGGCACTGGGAAGGCACGTCACGCCGGTGAGAGAGTGGTTGCAGCCGGTCTGCCAAGTCAGTATCGATCACGTTACAGATTCTCCGTTATATTTTGTAAAGAAACCCGAGGAGAGTAGCAGGAGCACCCGACCAGATGAGGCAGCAGTATTCAATACACGGGCAGATGATAGATTTATATATGTGAAGGATAGATTCAGACGGGAAAAACTTCCGGGTCCTGCACAGCGAAACGACTTTCATAGCAGCGGATTTAGCAATGGATTCTATATAGTCATTCCATTTGAGGTCCGCTGAGAGTGTAAGGCCAAGGAGGCGTGTTTTACTCTCTGGGAGGCAAGCCTGTTCCATGCTATAAGCAACGCCTGCTGGGTAACGTGTTTCTGTTATATACTGTCCTTTTCTGGATCTGGATCTTGACAAACAATGATCATTCTGACAGACAACGACAAAAACAAATTTATATAAAAATAAAAACTTTGTCGGTGACTGTTGTGTGGAGGAGGAGAATAGCCAGATAATATCACCCACAAGCAGGAGCTGTCGGGAATTGTTAACCAGCAATAGTTCTCTCTATCTCTAATCTCTCCTCTCTCTATCTCTCTCTCTAATCTGTCCCCCATCTCTCTCTCCATATGTGTGTGTGTATGTGTGTATGTGTTCTGAGTTCTTTACTTGGATTTGACCAGAAACCCCAGATTTATGTAACCCGAAATTCGTACGCATTTTTGCTTTTTGCGGTTGTCACATAATTGATGTCAATCAGAGCTTTGTCGGCTATTGCCTGTGTTTTTTGCCGTTGATGACAGTCATATGTTTGTCGGCTATTGCCTGTGTTTTCTGCCTTTGATATCAATCTTATTTTTGTTGTCTATTGCCTGTGTTTCCTGCTTTTGATGTCAATCATATCTTTGTCAATTATTGCTTCTAATTTCTGCCTTTGATGTCAGTCTTATCTTTGTCGGATTTTGTCTGTGGTTTCTGCCTTTGATGTCAATGTTATCTTTGTCGGTTATTGCCTGTGTTTTCTGTCTTTGATGTCAATCTTATCTTTGTCGGCTATTGTTTGCGTTTCCTGCCTTTGATGTCAATCTTATCTTTGTCGGCTATTGCCTTATAAGTCTTTGTTGTTATATTCCGCCCCCACCATCCACGGCTGGGATATATTTGTGTCATTCATATTTTTGTCGGTCAAGTTAATATATTGCATTTTGTCTCGTGACGAACTTTGTCAAAGCAAAGAGTTGAAGTAAATTTTACTTTAAATAAGAAAAAAGGCTTATAAATATTCATTAGATTAAGCCTTTGATGTCAATGTAAAAAAGGCTTATAAATATTCATTAGATTAAGCCTTTGATGTCAATCTTATCTTTGTCGGCTATTGTTTGCGTTTCCTGCCTTTGATGTCAATCTTACCTTTGTCGGCTATTTTACTTTAAATAAGAAAAAAGGCTTATAAATATTCATTAGATTAAGCCTTTGATGTCAATCTTATCTTTGTCGGCTATTGTTTGCGTTTCCTGCCTTTGATGTCAATCTTATCTTTGTCGGCTATTGCCTTATAAGTCTTTGTTGTTATATTCCGCCCCCACCATCCACGGCTGGGATATATTTGTGTCATTCATATTTTTGTCGGTCAAGTTAATATATTGCATTTCGTCTCGTGACGAACTTTGTCAAAGCAAAGAGTTGAAGTAAATGTTACTTTAAATAAGAAAAAAGGCTTATAAATATTCATTAGATTAAGTGAAAATAGAAAATATTTAAAAACATCATAGTTCATATTTGAAGAGATTTTTTATGTACAGTATAATGTTATGTTATGAGATGTTAAAAAGAGATGGAAATAAACCGTTTTCTTTGGATTCCTTTTTAAATGTTAGTTATGTATGTTTGCTTGGGAAAGTATTTTTCTATTAGGAAACGTGAGATTGGGAAAAAACGGGGTATAAGTTAATATTTTGATAATAAGTAATAGCCGATTCTTACGCCCCGGTTTTTCCCAATCTCAACTTTTCTAATGGAAAAAAAAAAGTTTCCCAGATCAGAATAAACAACAAAAGAATAAAACATATTTTCAGTTAATAGCAGTCAGCACAGAATTGTGGAAAACAGAAATTAACCGTTTTTTATCGATTTTTGCTAGCGTTTGAAATATTCTGCGATCCATTGTTACTATACAATATCAATATAATATGAATACGAAATAAAGAAGAAAACTCTACTTCGTCTTATCCGAAGCATTTCATCATCGGACGGACTTTTTTAAAACTAAGTACAGTTTTCCTACTTTCTCTTATTATTCATGTTGTATTTTCTACAGATTATATCTGAAAATATTTACACCTATATTTTATATATACAATAATGTAGTCAATATTATAAATCACTTTAAATTTTCCTAATTAGAAAAAAATGAATGTATTTAAAAAACATTTTCTCTCATTTTTGCCTGATATTTTCATTTCTATTAATTTGTGCGTGAGTATAAATAGTACAGGTTAAAAAGTTTTGGACTATGCTACACTTCTTTAAAAAGACCTTACAATGAGATGCTTTATTGGTAAACTTCAAAAACTACAGTGTATTTGCTTTGAATTTGACAACAAATAAGCGTCTAAATATAAAAAAGCATCATATAGAAGAATCATATTTTGTTTTCGACAATAAAACCACCACCTGCTTTAATTACTTAAATTTGCGAGCGTCTTGTAAGCTGCCTATTTCTTTCCATAATGCAAAAATATGCGATAAACCTCAGCTTTTATAGAACACATTCTAGCTGGCAATATTGAACAGCGTGAATTTTATAGTACATATCGTAATAAAAAAATATTGGACAATATAACTTTTATAGCATACATTGTAATCAGCAATATTGAACAGTGTGACTTTTATTGTACATGTTGTCATCGACAATGTTGAACTGTGAAACTTTCTGTATAAATATTTATTTGCTCACCACATTTTAAGCTAAAACAAAAGTATACAACAATAAATAAGGAAAACATGGGGGTTAATAGGCCGGCAATACATCAATTAGGTGAAATATACTGAGCTAGCGTGACACTTTGATGGCAGACAGAGAATAAATAGTAGAGTGATCTTAGGTAGGTGAGCAATAATTTGATCATAGATGAGCGCACAGATAACACATTGAAGAGGAACAATTCGGTTCTTGTAGAGTGTACAGATACCATCTTCTTCTTCTTCTATGTGCCCTGTCCCTTCTGGACATAGGAGATCATGGTTTTCCACGTCTCTCTATCCCTTGTGGCTCTTAGTATGTTTGGTCCTGTTACTCCTGGCAACCCTCGTTCCGTCATCCACCTGATCAAGCCCTGCAAATATGTTATCCGCTGCCTTCCTCTGTCTCTCTTTCCTTCTATTTGGCCAGTCAGTATCAGGTTCTCCAAGCTCTCCTTCCTCATTGAGTGTCCCAGGAACTTCAGTTGTCTCTTCCTGATGCTCAGTATTAATTTCCTTTTTGTTGTCATTCTTTCCAACACCTCATCGTTGCTTGCATGCTCGGTCCACGATATCCGCAACATCCTTCTGTAGAACCGCATTTCCGCTGCTTCCAGTTTTGTCCTCATTTTCGATGATATTGTCCAGCATTCACTGCCGTATTGAAGAACTGACATCACATAGCAATCCATCACTCTTTTCTTTGTTTCTAGTGAAAATTTCCTATGTGTTAGTACTTTACTCAGTTTCTAGAACGCGTACTTTGCCATGTCCATTCGCCTTCGGATCTCTGTGTCGCACTTTCCATCTCCTGTTAGAACACTTTCTAGGTATTTACTGATCCCAAAACTACAAGGGATCCTACACTGGACCGAATCTGGTGCTCGATATTTTGATCTCAGGCAAAAACACATATATTACACTAAAGCGACAAGCTGATTCTAAGCATAGCACACAGATACTACACTAATCCTACACTGGACAGGGATATTTGGAATCTAGATAGCGCAAAGATACTACGGTAATCCTACACTGGAGGATGTTAATTTTTTCAAGGCAAATCACATCGATACTACACTGATCCTACACGCAAAGCATTGTACTCATCTTAGGAAGGCGCGCAGTAATACTACATAAAACCTACACGGTAAAGCGATATTTTAATCCTAAGCAGTACGCACAGATACTACACTTAACCAGCACTGAACAACAATATTTTCGTACTCGACAGAGCACACAGATACTACACTGATTATATACAGACGAGCATTATTTTTATTTGAGGAAAAATGAAAAAATGCTACACTGATCCTACACTGGAAGTCAATCTTTTCCTCTTAGAGAGAACGCATATATACTACACTGATCCTACACAAGAGGGCGTTGTTTTGACCGTAGGCAAAGTGAACAAATACGACACTGATCCTATACTGGAGTGTGTCATTTTTCTCCGAGGCATAATGAAAAGATACTACATTGATCCTACCCTAGTGAGGTCATTTTGAACGTAGGCAAAGTAAATAGATGCTACACTGATCCTACACTGGAGAACTTTATTTTGATTTTAGACAAAGTTAAGAGATAATACACTGATCCAAGTCATGCCTGGGCGTGACACAGTTCTTTATGAAGACTTGCCGGACGACGCGTAAATAACACTCTATCCTCTGTTTGCTCTATTTGTAGAGGCCAGGATAGTGCAACGATTACTGTCACAGAAAGTGAAATTGGATGGCGAGTTCGAGTCTCGTTTGTTTCTATTTTCTTCACTTAGTCCTAATAAATTTGGGAAACGCATGGATCAACTATCTTCAAATTTTTAATTCAGTAGCAGGTTAGACTATATTCCAGTCTCAGTAAAGGTAAAAACCCTCAATTAAAAAAAATCTGTTCGAAGACAAACGATCTCAATTAAACTATGTTGCTCAAGCGATAACACTACTGTTATGGCTGAAGTACACGTGTGCAGCAGAAATCGGCTCGAAAAGAGAAATTGAAGAGCCGTGTTCCAGTTGAATTTGTTGCAATCCCTTACACGCAAATATCCTTAGGATAGATATTTATCCGTCTCTTCCCTTTAACTATGGGTTCAATAACAGGACAGATTGGTTTCTATAGTTTTGGTTATCAATCAGTCTATCTCAGAAATTAATAGCAACCTACTGTGTGAAAATCTTCTGCCCAGTCAGTTATGTCTCTTTCGAGACATGACCGCTCAAGCGTGTATCACATACGATCTTTAACTGGCTGACTGAAACGTTTTGACCATAATACTCTAATTGGTTACTGGGCTAGTGATATGACATTTTGCATAACTTTTTTTCATAGTCTAGCTTAGTATAGTATTGAGGAATTCATTGAATTTTGAAATCACCATACTATCGAATTGGCATTATTGTTCTTTTATTTATTTATTTATTTATTTATTTATTTATTTTTTACATAAAAACCGCTTGTACGATTTACTAATGGAAACTGGAAACAATTGGAAATGATTACCTGCTATTTTTAAAATACAATTCTGATAATGGCAGTCGCCAGGCAAATAAGTTACGGCCCAGAAATCATTAAACAAACTTAATCGATCTTTACTACCACAAAATACTTAAGATAATGAAAAGGAAATTTAAGTCTGGTTTTTTCTATCAATAAATATATAAGAATTATTTTTTGGCTTATATTTAATGTTTTTTGTTTTTAGTTTTAATGTTTTAAAATTTAATTGAATAATTCTGCCTTTAAAGAATTCGTAAAAATATTGGGTACTAGTTTCGCGTATTTCCATAAATGCGATCTTCTTGAAGTGAACATTTTTTAATTCATCACAAACCAGGCAATAATGCCACTAAGATACAAGTGAGCTACCTGGAATGAGAGAGAAAGAAAAGAATTTATAATGAACCTGATACCCTATCCTAAGCAGAAAACAAGGAAATGCTACTTTTAAATTAAAAAATGCTTCGATGGTAAAAATATAAATTAAGAAAGTTATAACAATTTTTAATTATATTTAAACTTCGTTTATATAGATTTCTACCCGTTTGTGTGGCCTTTATCAACATAATTGTTATCGATTTTCCGGTGTGAATTACTGAAAATTCTTGGTCTAACATTTAGATGCTAATTTATAAGGACCATTTGACTCATTTATGTTACTTTTATTCAATGATTTGATCCTTATACTCTACATCTGTCTTCCTATCTTAATTCATCTCAGTCAGTCAGTTAAATTCCGTACATGATAAACGTTTGGGAGATCATGTTTATTTTGATCCACGTTTGACTTGGCAGAAAATTTTCCGGCAGTAGTTTGCGATTTTTTTCTTCGGTAAACTGGTTACCAATTCAGTCTATAGCTGGAGGGAAAAAGAGGCGGATTAATGGTACGAGGAGAGTGAATGCAATGAATTCAACTGGAATTTGAACTCGGCTCTTCGAGTTCTCATACCGAGTCGATATCCATTATATCACAACGCAAATTTATCTACTTTTGCTATTAAAGAATGTTAGGAACGAATTACTTTTTCATCGGTTTTGTTTTGTTTTGTAAAAAGTACAAATAGTGTAAAAATAAGAATGACATTGATCTCACTATTTTGCCCGTTTCTTCTGTTTAAGTTTGATCCGGACATAAAACTTCATTTTGTCTCAAGTATAAACCGGAACTAGATCTAGCTTTTTGAATCTCACTTAAACGAACATATGTCAATCTCTTTTCCCCTGGTGTAAACCGAGATATATCACACATTTTCAGTTGAGTTAAAAATTCTTATATCTTGATTCTAGCTTGATTAAGTTTACTAGTAATACATAGCAGGCCAATACGCAATTACTATCTGAGCAATCTCATAGAAATGATGATAAACTAATTCTTGGTTCAGTTTCTTACCACTTTAACTTGGTTGGAAAACTCGCAATTCATCGCAGAGAAATATATAATTACATTACAAACAAACTCATAGAAGAGACGATCAAATAATTCTAGATGCAGTTTTCTATCATTCAGCATTTGTTCTGCTTTGGTTTGTTGATTCAGAATTCATAGCAGCGAAAAATAAAATTACTTTCTGAACACTTTAAAAGAAGAGATGTAATTTTAGACGCAGATTCTTTTAAAACAACCTTAATTCCACCTTGACTGATTGACTCGTAAATTATAACAGTGAAATAAGTTAGTGCTTTCTAAACACACTAATAGTTAAGAGAGATGATATACTAATTCTAGACGGAGTTTCTTACTATTCAACATTGGTTCTACCTTGGTTAGTTGATTCTTAATTCATAGCAGTGAAATGTGTAATTGATTTCGGAACATACTAATATAACACGTGCTAAACTAATTATAGATGCAGTTTCCTACAGTTCATTTATTGTCCTGCCTTGGTTGGTTGATTCATAATTCACAGTAGCAAAATAAGTAATTGTTTTCCGACATCCTCATAGAAGAGCTGATAAAGAAATTCTAAATGGCATTTCCTAGCATTGAAACTTGTTTCTACTTTTGTGCTTTGATTCGTAATTTATAGCCGTCAAATATGTAATTACTTCCCATGCAACATCATAAATGAGATGATAAAAGTGATCCTCGATACTATTCAAAATTGGTTCAACATTGGGTGGTTAAATCGTAATTCATAGCAAGGAATATGTAATTACTTATCATTGAGAGAATATGTGGTTTCCGGCTTTCTCTTTTCCATTCTTTTTACCCTTACGTAGCCCCCTGCGCATCAGTGGCGTTACCGCCTTGCTTGGGGTGATATGATTAAAAAAAAAAAAAAAAAAAAAAAAAAAAGAAAGTAATTCTAGAGGCAGTTTCCTTTTATTTACTTGGTTGGTTGACGTGTAATTCATAGCTGTGAAATATGCAATATAACTTCCATAGCGTCCTAATAGATGAGATACTAAACTAATTCTAGATGCAGGTTCTTACCATACAAACATAGTTAAACCTTGATAGATCGACACGTATTACATATGTAAATATGAAATTACTTTTAAAAAACCTAAGAGAAGACGAACGAAATTTGAATGCATTTTCCTAACATTCAACATTTGTTTAGATACTTGTAATACGTATCCGTGAAATAGAAAATTACTTTCACAGCACCCTACTAGAAGAGATGATAAAATAATTCTGCATTCAGTTTCCCAACGTTACAAATGATTGGTTCTTCTTCTACTTCATAGCAGTGAAATTGTAATTATTTTCCAATACCCTTTAAGAAGGACGATTAGATAATTCAACATGCAGTTTTCTTACCATTCAACCTTCGTTCTAACTTGATTGATTAATACGTAAATTTTAGCAACTAAATATGTAATTGCTTTCATAAGACCCTAATAGGCGAGATGATAAGGTAATTATGGATGCAGTTTCTTACCCTTCTACCTTGGTTGGTTGACTCGTAATTCAAAACAGAAAAATATGCATTAACATTCCGAACACCCTCAAAAAAGATATGATAAGGTAATTATGGATGCAGTTTCTTACCCTTCTACCTTGGTTGGTTGACTCGTAATTCAAAACAGAAAAATATGCATTAACATTCCGAACACCCTCAAAAAAGATATGATAAGGTAATTATGGATGCAGTTTCTTACCCTTCTACCTTGGTTGGTTGACTCGTAATTCAAAACAGAAAAATATGCATTAACATTCCGAACACCCTCAAAAAAGATATGATAAGGTAATTATGGATGCAGTTTCTTACCCTTCTACCTTGGTTGGTTGACTCGTAATTCAAAACAGAAAAATATGCATTAACATTCCGAACACCCTCAAAAAAGATATGATAAGGTAATTATGGATGCAGTTTCTTACCCTTCTACCTTGGTTGGTTGACTCGTAATTCAAAACAGAAAAATATGCATTAACATTCCGAACACCCTCAAAAAAGATATGATAAGGTAATTATGGATGCAGTTTCTTACCCTTCTACCTTGGTTGGTTGACTCGTAATTCAAAACAGAAAAATACGCATTAACATTCCGAACACCCTCAAAAAAGATATGATAAGGTAATTATGGATGCAGTTTCTTACCCTTCTACCTTGGTTGGTTGACTCGTAATTCAAAACAGAAAAATATGCATTAACATTCCGAACACCCTCAAAAAAGATATGATAAGGTAATTATGGATGCAGTTTCTTACCCTTCTACCTTGGTTGGTTGACTCGTAATTCAAAACAGAAAAATATGCATTAACATTCCGAACACCCTCAAAAAAGATATGATAAGGTAATTATGGATGCAGTTTCTTACCCTTCTACCTTGGTTGGTTGACTCGTAATTCAAAACAGAAAAATATGCATTAACATTCCGAACACCCTCAAAAAAGATATGATAAGGTAATTATGGATGCAGTTTCTTACCCTTCTACCTTGGTTGGTTGACTCGTAATTCAAAACAGAAAAATATGCATTAACATTCCGAACACCCTCAAAAAAGATATGATAAGGTAATTATGGATGCAGTTTCTTACCCTTCTACCTTGGTTGGTTGACTCGTAATTCAAAACAGAAAAATATGCATTAACATTCCGAACACCCTTAAAAAAGATATGATAAAGTAATTCTACATGCAGTTTCATAGCATTCTACCTTGTTTGAATAACTCGTAATTCATCGCAGTGAAATATCTAATTACCTTCCAAACAACTACATAGGAGAGTTGATAATTTAGTTCTAGATGCAGTTTCCAGACATTCGAACTTGGTTCAACCGTGTTTATTACATTCGTAATACATAGAAGTGAAATATGTAATTACTTCCCAAACAACCGCATAGATTTGTCTATATTTCTGAAATAAGGAAGTAGTTACACTATTTAAATTATTCGGACCATTGTCTTCATCTTAGTTACCATTTTCCCAACGTTTCGGCTGTTGTACGTTTCGGCCTTCTTCAAGTGCTAGGAATTTCCAACCGAACCCTCTATTACTATCACTGGAACATATCATTCTCATTCCTTGTGCTAAGCCTATTTTGGTAATATTGATTTATTTCCATCTAACCCAATTCACTTAATTACTTATTTACCACTGCGTAGTTGGTACCTCAAATTCAGCTCCCACCACCCACACAATGTAAAGAAAGGAATCGTTCGCTGCCCGCAACATTGAGCAAAAGTCATAAGCGGCAACCCAGAGTCATACGAACAGGAAATGGTTAGTATAAGCAGTACCCTACAACGTAACAATTATCCAGGGTGCATGACAAGAATTCCAACGAAGATGGAAGAGAATGTGCATGAGGATAACAACTCTCAGAAAACAGCTACTGTCTGTCTACCCTATGTAAATTGATTATCGGAAAAAATACAAAGGATCCGTGGTCCATATATATCATCAGGACGATCTTCAGAAGTGGTTCTACACTTTACAGGCACCTCTCCCGAGTAAGACCCCTAACAGAGGAGGACATGGCTAAAGATTATGTGTAAGCCATTCCATGTAGTTGTAGAAAGAAATGTAAAGGAGAAACGGGATATTTCTTTAAATTAAGGCTACAAAGTACATCGCAAGGCCGTAACACGAGGGGAGATAGAAAAACCAGACATAGCTGATCCCATATGGAGGGAGAAAAGAAGATCACTGCCCCCTATGGGATGAAGTTGAAATAATAGATGTAGAACACCAGTGGAAACTATGTAAAATTAAAAAATCAGCAAATATGTTAGTCTTCAAAAATCTCCTAAGCTGACCAAGCATAGAGATGAACACAATATGGGAACCATTAATACAGTATTCATTAGTGTCAAAAACTGCAATATGAGCTCTGGTAAAAAGTACTAGCGAAAACTATTAACATCAAAAATTGTAATATGAACTCTGATAAAAAATACTAGAGAAAACTATTAACACCAACAAAATACCAGAGAAAACCATTGACATCACAAATTGCAATATGAACTCTGTTAAAAATGGTGACTGAACATTAAGTTTATGAGTACCAGAAATGAGAAATATACAATTACTTTCCAAATTATTTAATAGAAGAGATGATGGATTAATTCTAGATGCAATTTTTTACCATTTAAACTTTGTTGATTGACTCGTAATTTATAACAGTGAAATTAGTAATTATTTTGCAAACACCCTGACAGAAAATATGATAAAATAGATGTAGTTTCTTACATTCAGCATTTTCTGGTTGAGTCGTAATTCATTGCAGTGAAATATGTAATTAATTTTTGAAAACCCTCAAAGAAAAAATAATAAAGCAATTCTAGATCCAGTTTCCTATAATTCTATCTTGGTTCTGCCTTGATTGGTTGACTCGTAATACATAGCAGAGAAATAGGTGATTTCTTTTCATGCAATCTAAGAGAAGAAATGATAAATTAATTCTCGATGCAGTTTCTTACATTTCAACCATGGTTGATTTGCACCTAAGTTTTAACAGGGAAATACATAATTAATTTCTTAACACACTATTTGAAGAGATGATAAAATAATTCTACATAAAGTTTCCTATCATTCAACTATGTTTGGTTGTTTTGTAATTCATGTCATTGAAATATGTAATTACTTCTCAAACACCATTAGAGAAGAGAAGAGAAACAAATTGTAGATGCATTTTTCTTCCAATCATCATCGGTTATACCTTAGTTGGTTGACTCGCAATATATCGAAGTGAAATATGTAATTACTTTCTGAACACACTAATGGGAGAGAGAGAAAATAAAATCAACACATATTTTCTTACTATTCAACAATAGTTGGTCGACTAGTAAGTCATAGTAGTGGAATATCTAATTACTTTCTGAACAACCTCAGAGCAATTCTAGATGAAGTTTCCTACTGTTCATACTTGATTGGATGACTCGTAATTCATAGCAGAGAAATATATAATTACATTCCAAACACCCTCATAGAAATGATGATAAATTAA
Source organism: Ascarosepion bandense (assembly GCA_037127315.1). NCBI lineage: Eukaryota > Metazoa > Mollusca > Cephalopoda > Sepiida > Sepiidae > Ascarosepion > Ascarosepion bandense. The sequence goes on from JBBBDQ010002224.1 coordinate 730,159, forward strand.
TTTTAGATGCAGTTTTCTACCATTCTACCTTGGTTGGTTGATTCATAACAGTGAAATATGTAATTGCTTTCCAAAAAGCCTCATAACAGAGATGATAAAATAATTCTCTTTGCAGCTTCTTACTACTCAGACTTGTTTGGATAAATCATAATTAATAGAAGAGAAATATGCAATTACTGCCTAGCAACCTAAGAGAAGAGGAAACAAATTAATTTTAGATGCATATTCCTAAGATACAAGCTTGGCTCGAATTTTGTTTGGTGGATTCATAATTCATAACAGTGAAATATGGACTTACTTTCCGAACTCTCTCATAGAAGAGATGATAAGTTTTTCTAGATACAGTTTCTTAATATTCAACTTTGGTTCTACCTTGGTTGGTTGACTCGTAGTTCATAGCAATGAAATTTGTTATTACTTTCAAACACCAGAGAACAGATGATAGATTAATTCTAGATAATGTTTCTTAATATTCAACTTTGGTTGATTGACTCAGAATTCATAATAGTGAAATACACAATTCCTCAGAACACTAACAGAAGACATGATTAAATAATTCTCGAAGCAGATTTTTACTATTCAACAATGGTTGGTTGACGCATCATTCATAGCAGTGGAATATGTAAATATTTTTCGAACACCCGCATAAAACAGATGATAAACTATTTCTACATGCAGTTTCTTAACATTCACCCTTGGGTGATTGACTCGAAATTCATTGCAGAAAATATGTAATTGCTTTCCAGATAAATTAAGAGAAGATAGGATAAATTAATTCTAACATTCATCTGTGTTTAATTAACTCGCAATTAATAACAATGAAATACCTATATACTTTCTCAACACCCCAATAGAAGAGATGATAAACTGATTGTAGATGCAGTTTCATACCATTTAACGTTGATTCTATATTGGTTAGTTCATTTGTAATTCATGATAATGATATATGCAATTACTTCCCGAACATTCTAATAGAAATGATAAACTAATTTTAAGCACTTTTCTACCTTTCAACTTTGGTTCTGTTTTGTTTGCGCCCCCGCTCCGACACAATTCGTACAGAGACGATGCAAACAAGTCAGTAAGATTTCGTATTGTAACGTAGGGAGCTGGTTAGTGGTTCTTTGATTCGGCCTTGTGTCTTACTTAACCGAACTCCCTACAGCTTACAGGTTTTATGCAGAATTATCATAAGAAGGTTGGTTGTCTGCAGGTTAGAATATATGGAATTGTGTGGAATAGTGTAAAAATAAAATATACATTTTGCATTTTAAAAGATAAATTAATTTAAGGAAGAATAACAAGAATTCGTAGAAATTAATGTTCAATGAGAAAGTTAAGAGTATCAAGAGTTCGTACAAAATGTTCGTAGTAGTAATTGTTGAAAGAGATAAGGAGAAGGAGAAAGAGGGCAATGTCCAGGTCGCTTGAAGTTGAAGTTACATTTTAGATGTATGTCTCTTTTTCGCTGCTCCCATCGCTCAGTCTCTGACGCTGCGAAGTCATTTATACGTCCTTTTGAATGTCGCACTAGATCGCTAAGTCCTTTCAAGTTTTAAAAGTCGCACCCATTGGTCAAAAATAATTTTAAAACCTACCTGCGAAATCTGGTTTCGACTTTTTCGTTAAGCACATGGTCAATCCTTTTTCTATTTGGGAAAACCAGGATTTCACACATCGTTGTGAATTTTTCTAAAAATGAAGAAGAGAGTCGATTTTAATTAATTTCATTTATATATATGAGCGAGAGAGAGAGAGTTAAATTTTGATAATGTTCAGAAAGAACATCACAAACCTTCAACCAGAGATATAAATAATTCCAACTGAAGCTTGAGATCTCTCTGTTTGCACAGAGAAGGTGAGTTTGACAATATCGTTAAAGCCTCAAGAACAGTAAGGTGAAAAAGCGAACTACCTGGAGGCTTTACGATATTGTCAAACCCGCCTTCTCTGTGCAAACAGAGAGATCTCACGCTTCAATTGAAAATATTTGAATCTCTGTTTGAAGGCGTGTTGACGAAGAATTTTGCCCCTCTTCTTTCTGAATATTACCTAAATTTTATCTAAATTTTTCCCTAATTTTAATCTCCTTCTTCCGATATATACCCATGAATAGGCTTTCCTCGGGTTTTTCTCTTTGTTTTTTTTGTTTTTTTACCAGATCCTTTGATCTTTGTTAATATTCCCTCTTTCCGTTTTTAAGCGATATTATTAAAACTATTTGTTTTATAGTTTGTTATTTTTCACCATGGTCCTACTCCTTAAGTATATATATATATATAGTGTCATCCGCAGACAGATCTATTTTGCTGTATCACAGCTCATCAGTACGGTTAGAATCCGATTGCTTTCAGCCAGGAGTGAAACTCGACCGAATTGACATCAGTCGGCGATTCTACCTCTGAGCTATGTAGAAGAAGGCAGAGTTTAGCGTGTGATATACCATGTAAACATACGCCAGTAACTGAGAGTGTTCTAATCTATTACTAAACGAACGATGCGTAGAAGCTAGATATATGAATAAATCGAAAAGAGAAAAAGCAAATCTTAGATAATGCGTTTCGCCATCTGAGGGACCTTATACAGGAAAATATAAGGATTTTTTACCAATCTGTCTTAGAATATATAGTCATCCACAGACAGATCTGTTTCGCAGCTCATCAGTACAGTTAGACAACCGATTGCTTTTTACCCAGGATTGAAACCTGACCGAATTGACGCCAGTCGGCGATCCTACCTCTGGCCTCGGTATATATATATATATATATATATATATATATATATATATATATATACCGAGCGCCCATATCATCGCCCATATATATATATATATATATATATATATATATATATATATATATCGTTACTTTAAGAGTATCAATTGCATCTTCTAAGATTTTAAGGAGTCACGTTTCGCAGTCAGTTCGCATCTTTTCACATGAGTCCTAATTCTATCCGTTTAGAATAATTTGATTTGCTAATTGAAACGTGAAACCTTTGTTTATCCGAATATTCTGTGACCTGAAATGTCAGCCAGAAAGAAGAATTAAAAGCAGAAGAAGAAACAGAAGATGGAAAATAAAAATCAGAATCGGGGTGAAGGATTAAAAGCGAAATAACAAAAGCAGAAAAGAAAGAAAGAAATGAAAAGGAAGAAAAAAGGAGACCGAAAGGGAAAACTTGGAGTAAGAAGAAACTTGCAGAGAAAGATGAAAAAGAAACAAAATAAAATTTAAAAATAAAATTAATAGTGTAAAGCTTTTCCAACTAACTCTAACCAAGTATAAGTCTCGAGAGCCCAGAGTAAAAATATTACTATTATTATGGTTTTAATGAATGTTTTTTGTGTTATTGATGAAAGAAATTAGTAATAAATGAAAACTATCAAGATAAGTAGGATGGATATCGATTGACATTTAATTTGAATAAGTTACGATTACAGTGTATAGAGAAATATCCATGAAGTAGCCTCTTACATAAAGTAGCAGCTGATTGGAAAAAAGCAACATCGAGTAGAACTTTCTCATTGTTATAGACATTCAGGGGAAATAGAGATGATTCGACTCCGTGTAAGTGGCAGGCAATGTGTTGTAATTGCAAACGTCTGCACTATTGAAGCAAAAAAATGGCCCATTTGACCAGGACGAAGAGGAAAAGAGAGGGATAAGGAAGAAGAAACAGAAGAAGAAAAAACAGAAAAATAAAATAAAATTATCAAAAGAGGAATAAAAAGAAAGAGCAAAAAGGTTGATGAGTAGAAAGAAGGAGAAGGTGAAACACGAATAGAAGAAGACAGAAAAATATAATGAAGATGAAATATAAAGAAGAAGGAAAAGAAGAAAATGGAAGAAAGAAAAAGACAAAATCTTTAAATCATGTAAAAATCATTTCGCTTCCGTCACCTCAAAGAAAAGGAAGAGAAAATAATGGCGCGAACAGCCCAAGTCAATCACGGTAAAAGCTATAGCACTCATTAATTCAAACAGGACGAATATGTCGCCTAGCATATTTTGAAACATATTTTAAATAGGAAGCTATTGGAACTCTTCTGCGGTAGGAGGTGGCATGAGTCAATGTAATTTTCATATCGGTACGCCATTTAAAAATGAAAAACGTTGAAAAAGCTGATGGCGCCAAGTGCAGTTAACGGATATTCGTCACGCATCATTACGTGTTCCTCACAAGAGTAAGGATCAAATGATCTATTTAAGAATCGTCTTCATCGACATCTTTGTTTGAACATGATGTTGGGTTGAGAATATGACTCTGTAAAAAGGAAAACCTTTTGGTAGAGACAAATAATTTTTGAGTTTTCTTTTCATTTCTATTATTTCACTTTAAGCAAGTCAATAATGTCACTAAAACACAAATTGTTACTGAATATGGAAGAAGAGGAAAAAGAAAATATTATTAGCAAGCCATAACAAGAGAAGAAGAGAAATCAAGATCAAAATTAACATTGCATTTAAACTTTGAAACACCAAATTGGCTGAAAATACTTGAAAAATGTGCTCGAAAAGAAACTGTTTGCATAGAACTTGCGATTATTTCTAGTCATGTCAACTGTAAAATAATGAGACCTTACCGCCAATCTAGTACAGCGCTTAAATTCATAAAGTTTAGATATTTTTTAAACTTCGCTGTAGAAATTTTTCTGGTTTCTCCAAAAAAGCGAAAAACTCGAATTAAATGTAAAAACAATCCATATTATTGCGCCATACTGCTGATTCAGTAATCCCTTCTTTACCCTTCTTGAAATTGTTCTTGACCTGTTCCTTGTTATTTAGGGGTAAACCGATATTCGACATTGGGCGATGTGTTGTTTCTCTAATTTTAAGAACATGATGTTGACAAGCAATAAACTGTTGTTTTCCAGTTTCTTTTGAGTAAATAGTCTTTGTAAATGAATGAAAATTCAATTTCTACTTCCAGTGTTTATATTCGTTGTGTCCGTAACAGTCATCTTTTTGGCGCAACAGAATCAGGCCATATATAGGACAAGAACAGTGCGGTTTCGTCAAAGCCACTAGCCCAGATGGCATCGCACATGGAATAAGAATAATATACCCCAGTGATCGAAATCAAGATTTCTACCATTTGAAGAAGGCCGGAGCGTACAACGGCCGAAACGTTGTAAACATAGCAATAAATATGAGAACAACAGAGCTAACAAAGTAAATAATGTAAATACTACTTTATCTCAGAAGTATAAACAGGTGTCTTTCCTTGGCAACGAATCCTGGCCAACCTCGTTAAAGATTAAGAAAGACAACAACCAAAATGTGGTTATACAGAAGGATGCTGAGAATAACATGGACTGAATATGTAAGCAACTATGAGGTTTTAAGAAGGTTGGAAATGAGAAGAAAACTAATACTTAACATCAGGAAACGACAAATGAAGTTTCTAGGATATGTAATGAGGAAAGAGGGCTTAGAGAATCTGACACTCATGGGACGAATTGAGGGAAGGGGAGAGAGAGGAAAACAACGCGTGACATAATTGACATAGACGAGCAGATAGATGGTAGAGCAGGGTTCGGGGGCGTGGCAGGAGAATGGTGTTAGGAGCAACAAGGCATAGGAAGATGGGGAAGGTCATGATCACCTACATCCTGAAAGAACACCGCACATAGAAAAAGAAGATATAAGGCATCGAACTTAGCTTCTCTTCTATCATTCTACAAAACAAGAACTTAATATTCTTGACCATCAATTTATTTACTATGAAAATACGATGGCTAATTTCCTTAATTTCTTCTTTAAGTTTAACAGCATCGTAAAGAGAAAATAAAATTATTCTTATAGAAATCTGTAAATATCAGATTTGGAAGGTATCTCAACTTCAATCCGTTCTTGTGGTAACAACTAGCAAATATTTGCCGCTCTGGTCGTTGATCAGTTTGATTTTACTAATTTTGTTGCAATTTTGATTTTACTCTACATCCGTTTTCATGCAGATTGTTTTCAAAATATTCGGTCTCTTCATATTCACCTTCTGATTAGTTGTTGAACTTTGTTCGAAGGTCACTGATTCCATTGGGGTGTGTTATAGCCTGCCATACCCGAGAATGGAATACTCTAGACGGTGACGAGCGGTACGAGAGCGCAATCGTCTAAGGTGAAGACAGTCTCTGTTTGATAGTGTATTCCGCTCCTATTCGGCTGGGGTGCGAAATGACCAGTTTAGACCGGTTCTGAACCTATCCACCGCGATGGATAGGTAATATTTGACCGGTACCTGGGCATACGCGCTCAGGTTCCTCACGTTAAAAAAGACCTTGTGTCACATCTCTCTCAAGTGGGGGGCGGCGGGAGAAGGGTAAATATTGTGTATTCCGCTCCTACGCGTTGACTGGTTATCTATATCGTATTTTTAATTGTACATTCGTACAATAAATCTGTTATATCTATTTCCTGTGTCGAGTACCATTCTTCCACTGATATTCCTTTCCGGGATATATCAGGATGAATGTATAGTTTTGGGATTCGCGGTCATACTTGTTGTATATCCAACATGTCCTTTGTTTCCGATCAGAAGGTGAGATAATCGTCTGTCCTCACTACACAGCTGTTTACCATTTTGGAATGTCAAATATTTCATTCAGTGTATCACATTTTCTCGATTCACACATTCATCGTATGTCTTTAGTACTTGATCGAGTTTAATTTGTAGGATTTCAGTTGATAAATTTAAAAATTTGGGCAGCGAGTGATTGTCGGCTAGGCGTCTGACTCGAGTCAAAACTCGCCAGCGTGTGGTCACCGATCTCATAGACACTTAGCCTACAACGAACTACTTAACCTGATTGCCACAGAGCCGGCAGCTACGCATCCGACCTCGGCAACGAGTGATCGTCGACTAGGCGTCTGACTCGCGTCCGAACACGCCAACGTGTGGTCACCAATTTCATCGACACTTAGCCTACAACGTTACTTCTTTAACAATAACCTTCATATGTACTTTCTTTCGTTCGATGGATGTTCAAAAGAACAGATAGCGACTAACAATTTAGTTTTTGAGTGGTATCTTGCCTTTGTTTCCAAGTGATTGTTCTTTTAGTGGGACAGTTCTTTGTTTATTTATGTGATTCTTGAAATTTTATGAGCTTCTTGTGGAGATGTACGCACCTCTTCAGAGTGTAACGTTGACACGACAAAATGGTATAATGCTGATACCGAGAAGCGTCATAGTAGAAATGACGCAATTATTGCCTTGATAAAGTTTGACCGTTTGAAGATTGCGTAGTCTATACCTCGAATTCCATTTCATTCATTTAGTTTCTATGAAAAAGTCTTAAGTTAAGATATCTATTTACATTTTTACATTGACTACATCTGTTTCTGTTTTTGTATATTTTTTTCAGATTTTTTTCACACTCCCCCGGCAATAAGCTAATTTTATTTTCTTATTTTTCTAGTGTAACGCCCTTCTATTTGTTGCTTTAGTGTTTATTTTTTTAAATTTTTATTTTAAATTTTTATTTTAAATTTTTATTTCCTTATACTCAAAAGCCACGTTTTAACGCCTAATTTATTTTTACTTCCAGGTTTAGTTTTTATTTTACGCTAGACTTTGTCAAATTTATTTCTAATTTTCGATTTATTTTGTTCATTTTTATTTTCTTAATAAAAATTTAAATGTATTTTTTTATACACGCGAGTTAAATCTAATTTATATTTTTCAGTTTTTGTTGCATTGATTTTGTTGTTTGTAATTGTTCATTTTAAAAGACAACTTAGTTTTTTTATTGTTTGTGTCTTTGAATTGATTTTTTTTTTTACTCGTTCAATCTCTTTGTAATTTCCTTCGTTTGTTGTTAAAGCCAGTTTTTCGTCTGCCATTTTAAATTTTTTTATTGTTTTTACATGAAACTAATTTTATTTTCCGATTTTTAACATTAATTTATGCCTTAATTTGTTGTTTTACTGTTTTTGTTTTTATTATTATTATTTTTAATTAGGTCAATTGTTTATTTTGTTTTGTCTATGAATAAAAACACTAAACAAAATAGGCGCAATCTACTTAAAAATGGACGGTAAAATTCGGCCCGTAACAAAAAAAAAAAAAAAAGAAGCTATTTGGTAAATTTAAAAAAAATCCACCGGATAATAGAGTAAAAAAAAGTATATTATTACAATTGATGGCGTTAAAAAATGAAAAATTATGGTGACCACAAATAGCCAAAATTTCTAAATAAGAAAAACAACAGCGAAAAGGATAAGAACAAAGACACCAAAAAAAGCAAAGATTATGTAGAAGGCGGGGAATTACACTCTTGTTGAAAATCTCTCCCTGCTCACCGACTGTGAGGACGCATTCATGCGAGATCTCATGATCAAAAACCTTAGAATCAGCATGGCATATGAAGGCAAGCGAATACCAGTATACGGGATTACATCTCAACTCTTAGAAGGGTACTTGGCTATCAGATCGAGTACAGATAGTTACTCAGTACTATCTCTGACGACGTGAACGGAGGATGGAGTTTTTAGATAATGCTGGTTGGAATAAACTTCATCTCCTTCCAGAACTGCATAGATATAGACGGTCATAAAATGCCTGTCATTGTGAACGGTCGTAAACCAGCGTGTTAGAAATATGGAGAGACGAGTCACCTCTCCCTTTCCTGCCCAGAGAAGAAGACATCTGGAGTTCTGACTCCTACTGACACAAATTCCCCTCTGGTATCTCCATCTTGTTTTCGATAGGCATACTAATGATCGGGGCCGGTGTGTGATAAAAACCTCGGTTGGGTCCAAATCGCGGACCCTATTTTTCGAAAAGCATTTTCCAGCCGCTTGTGTGGACACCGAGGAGAAAAGGAGAATGTCTGGTCGTTGGCAAGACCAGAGGGAACCGCCAAACTTCGAGAACTCAATCTCCGGAAGACTCCACGGGTAACGACACACACAATCCCACTTATTCAATCAGTTCCAAAGGCAATGACCTGGATAGGTACACCGGCGGGAAAACAGCAATGAAATTAAGATATGAACCGAGTTTTGAGAAAAAGGAGAAACTAGAACAACTGAAAGAAGCGCTAAAGTTTAAAAGATCACATCAACCTCCAACTGCACGCCCCACTTCCTCGGCATTGTATTCCACATATCATGGATCCACCTCTAGTTACAAAATCTTTATCACCCATATCTTACAAGATGACTGACCTCTAAAAAGCTTGCATACGAAAATCCTTACAAAAAGAAAACACTGACTAACACACCAAACCTATCCTCTGCTCATACACCGTTTAATTCACTTAAAATATCAGAGAATACAAAAAGGCAAAGTCTATCAACGAAATCAAATGAAAAAGAAATCTAAACCCATCTTCATTTAGGGAATGGTGTGTGTTGGATCTCGAGAGAGAAGGCGGAATTGGCTTTATCGCAAACCCGCAAAATAAAAGATTTAAGATATCTTCTGAATTTCAAGAAATATGCTCGAATGACGTTAAAAAAACCCCAAAATGTTCTCTCACGCAAAGTAGTTGTTAAGTATGGTGCGATCTTCGACGAACGTAGTATAAACAAATTAAATCAGTTTTGTTAAGAGACGATCTCTATGTTCATATCACGACTCGCATAGCACCTAGTAAGCACAAGAACGCAAAGTGCCCAGTTTTAGTCAGAAATATTACCAGATTACTAACAACGGAACTGGCCCCAAGGACAAAGAATTTTCCGCGCAGCATGCGAACCATGATGTCTTCAATAAATTGGCACATCGGGACTACGACCTTGCAGTGGAAGAAGGTGCAAGCCAGAGTCTCTACTGACTCCTTGCAGCGGACACAGTTCAGATAATATCCCAAGCCCACTGAAAAGTTTTTCCGACCCAGAGGGCTCTTCGCATCACCAGGTGAATGAGCCTCATCATCAGTAAGGCATTTCTAAAGACAACGTTTGGACATTGGTCAAGAGAAGTTGCCACTGGTCTTCTTGGAACAGTCAGATGACAGTGTACCTGGAGAGTTATTAATAAGTGTTAAAACAAATGCATGCAAAATGTCAGTTATAGCATAACTTCATCATAATTATCCTATGAACTTTAACGCCATCCTCGCAATAATATACCGGCGCAACTTTCTCACGGTGCAATGTGGCTTCCCTTTGTCTTTTCTACAAATACTTTCATAGCTTTTGCTCAGATTAACTTAACCCACTGGTACCACCCATACATGAATTTGCTCTAGCTACAAGATTAGCAACTAGGTCCCACCTGTTTACTGTGAAACGAATAAATTGTAAACGCAAATTCTACTCCATCAGCTTATTCTCTTGCACTTCCCACCTGTGGAATTCACTTCCCTTTACTTGCTTTCGCGACAGCTACAATCTTCAAATGTAAAGTCAATAGTCATCTCATATCTCACTAACTTGAATCCTCTCTCTCATGCTCCTTTCTCCGTCCACTCCACTCTCATCAGTATTCTCATCATTCTCCTACTCTCTTCCTAACACCCCCTGTAACCTGTCACTCTTTTTCATAATCTTACTATGTAACCCCCTGCTCAACAGTGGCAGTAAAATGCCTTCTTTGAGGATGACACGATTATAAAAAATAAAATTAAATAAAAATAAAATGTACAAGGAGTGCATTTTATTTTTCATTACCGGTAAAACATCATTTGACAATATAAAAAAAAATCCCCATCACTATATTCACATATATAAAAAAAAATAAAAATCTACATATTCAGTTAAACAAAAACTATAGGCATTTTTGACTAGCAGTATAGCCGGGTTGCTCGGGTATAATGAAAGCTTTAAAACTAATCCATGGTTCTGGAGCTCAGACTCAGCCTAAAGAATATTTGTGTGAGAAACGGACAAAAATTGTGGATTTATATAAAGGACATGCAGACACACACACAAATAGCTTGCCTTATATATATAATATATAGGAAAAACTACTAAAAAGTTGTAAGTTTAAAAATTTTTTTTTTTTTGACATTATTTATTTATTTCTATTATATATATATATTTCAGACCGGCCTCGGCCTTTCATCAGAGAATATATATATATATATAATCGATTTTCTGCACTAATGTAAGAACTGCAACCTTGAAACTTCTGAATATCGTTTCTTATGTCTTTGTCTATGAGTGTATCAAATTTGATTAAAATCGGACCACTCCTTTTATGACCCGATTTTTTTCGATTTTCGATATTTATCGGGGGTACCTCGACACAAAACCTAGCTAAGAACACTCGCAGACGTTTATAGTACAGCTGTGTAAATTTTCAAGAAAACCGGTTTAGCCGTTTCTGAGTCTATATGTAACGGACACACACACAGACAGTTCCATTTATAAATAAGTTTAGATAGATTAGATAAGGCTTGTATTTTTTTATCCATTGATTCGTTTTCTACCTGTTATCAACTCTTGGCATGTTACTGAATTTATTTTTGGGTGGGTGAGGGTGAGATAATAACAATTTAGTGATACAAGTCTTACTAATTAACCCATAGCTGTAGGGGGAAGAGGTGACTTCAAACCTTTCCCAACGGTATTTTTGGGTAAGTGAAGATAACAACCGCAAATGGAAAGTAAACTCGGTTCTGATTAACAATTCCGAACCATTATCCATTACACCACTTGCCCATCAATGCTTACAGAATCTGGTATTCCCAAGGTGTCATCCATCTAGGTACTGACCAGGCTCGACGTTGCTTAACTTCGGTGATCCGGATAAGGGATTTCAGGGAGACATTCCTACCAAACAAATACATACATCGGTACGTACGCATATATGCTTTCAACAATTACTACTATGAACATTTTCTACAAATCTTGATACGTTTAACTTTCTAATTGAACATTAATTGCTACGAATTCTTGTTAATCTTTCATTTCAATAAATTTCATTTTTAAAATAAAAAAAAATGTATATTTTATTCGTACATTTATCCAAACAATTCTATCTACCGACAACCAACGCTCTGATAACGATTAAAACCTTCTGATAATTCTTCTGATGATGATAATTTTGGATAAAAGTTGTAAGCTGAAGAGAGTTTGGTTATGTATGACACAAGGCCGAATAAAAAAAAACATTAACCTGCTCCCTATGACTACAACTTTTTTTTTTAATCATATCACCCCGAGCAAGGCGGTAACGCCACTGATGTGCAGGGGGCTACGTAAGAGTGAAAAGATTAACTGCACTTAAAGTACGAAAATCTTGTGGAAAGGTGATACAAGTTCGATACTTGTTCGAATCGTTTATACATTTTCTTTATTATTATTATTATTATTATCATGTCATAGTACGCATTTTCATAACTGAATTGTGTAAAATCTAATTCGCCAATGCAAGATGCAATTGGTTCCTGTCAAAATAAATGGAAGAATGTAAAATCATTCCTGTCTGTGCTTGTCACAGAATTCTTCTTTACTCTGAAATAATACAATGGACTCCACAGAAGCAGTCATGGTGTGCAACTACTGGGATGAATAATATAAAAGTAACTTCTGGTATTGCTACTGCTGCTTACGTGAAATAACATTGCTATTGTTAGTGTTTATACTACTAATACTACGGCTCTTAATGGCATCATCAGTGGCTGCAGTAGGCATCGTCAGGATAGCATCCGGAGAAACACAAATAGTAGCAGCAGCAGTAAACATCGACATGGCAATAGTAGTAGTAGCAATAGTAAAATGGCCTCATAAGAACACGCACAAGTAGTCTTGCTAGCTGCAATAGTAATAATAATAGTAGTGTAATTTTTAGCGTTGGAAGACACAAAAGCAGGAGTAGCAGTGATAGTAGTAGCAGTATTTTAAAATGAGTAGCAGTATTCAAATGTACAAAAATACTAGTAAAATATCTTCTACTTTTTCTTTTTTCTTCTGTTTCTTTTTGTTTTTCTTTACGTTCTTTATTTTCTTCGTTTCTTTTTCTCTTTTTTTGCCTTCTTTCATGCGCCGCATCACTTCATGGCTCTCCAAAATTTCCAAACTCGTGTTGCTCTTAATAATTTCTCTTCCTTTGCAAAGCGCCATAAATCTAACATTTTATTCACTTATTTTTTTTTATCTCCCCCACCAGTGTATGTAGATAGTTCCACCAATCGTCCGGTTCACACTTCTCCCCGGTTTTTCAAACAAGAGTAGAAGTTTATCATACTAAATTCTACTTAAACTCTATACTTTTAACACTTGCCCTTACTTACGCTAATATAATTCCAGAAAATAACTCTCTACCTTAAGTGGAACTTGAATATTTTACTGGATGAACACTAAAAAAAATAAAAAAAATTTTCCTACACTCGTTCGACCATTTACATAGCTTCGTGAAGTAATTGAAAATCAGGGTTCTTAATCCTAATATGCTCCATGATGGTTAAGTTTTCAAAACACTCCGTTCTCATGATGTGTACCAGTAGTCATTTTTCTGATTCTAGTGGTTTTTGTTACCATTTACTTTAAAACTTTAACGATCTTTACTCATTTACATATTTCATTACCCTATTAAAACCACATTTCTGCTGGCTCTAATTTAGTTCCTCTAATAGGGAGACTGTTCAGCCATCATAAAAGGATGGATATTACTTAGCAATCCAGTACATTTATCTTTGTTTTTAACGATCTTTTTCCATTTCTAAGCATTAACAACAGCAAAAGTTGTAGTAGCAGCCGGAACAGCAACCGTGGTAGGCAGACTAGTAAAAACCTGGTGAAAATTCAAAAGGTGCCTTGTTCGGTAAAGGGTTTACTCACTGTAACAGAGAGAGAGAAAGCGTGTGTGACGTCATTCGTGACTCAAGCGAGATACGTGAAGATGATAAATTTCGTGTGAACCTCGTTATGTAGAATTATTATGAGGCATACTTTATGCTGTCATCGTTCCTGAGATCAAAGTGTCACCTCCGAAATATATTTCTTCCCTCAGGTTTGAATCAGGTAGTTCTTATCCTTTGGTTCGTTTTTGTCTTCGAGCAAGAACCGACAAAGCACGACACGAACTGTTGCGGCACATCTTGCATTGAACAAAAGACGGGGTTTTTGAGTATTCTGACGCCCACGAGACATTAACCTCCAAAGCAGTGGACACATTTCTCTGGCATATGCTATCATTATGAGGCGGTAGGGTAAAGAACGAATGAGACAGCTAAAATGTCGTTCTGCACGTTTCTGAGAAGACCATGAGCCAGAGTATGTGAATTACGAGGAATTCTTGAGAAAAATAGAATAAAAAAGAACAATTACAATCAGATGAATTGCTGACATTTCTGGAACAAATAAGGAAAAAGAATAGGTTGGACATTTTGAGATTCACTGGATATATCGAAAGGAGAAGCAGTGAAAAGAACAAGCGTATTTACAGAATATGGGGGAGGGCTAAAAGCTAAACACAACTAAGATTGATTGATTTCTGTTTTACGGCTTATAAAAAGCTTTGTCGGTTATTTAAAGACATAAAATATAAAAAAGTTTGTTTTTTATAATAGTTATTCAATGATACCAATCTTACTAATTAATCCATATCTAGGGGTTAATTGGTGAATTTATAAGCAGTATTTGCGCGTAAGTGAATATAACGAATCCAAATGTAAATGGAACCCGATTCTCAGTTTAACAATTCCGTGTCTTTATTCATTACACCATCCAAAACGTCAAACTTAACAGCATCTGCCAAGTGGTCACCCATCTAGATACTAGCCAGGCTCGATTCTGCTTAACTTTGGCAATCATACGGGAACAGATTTTACATGGTGATATTTCCGTAAGCCTAAATTTTGCTAAGAGATACACTGGATCGGGTGAGGTGAAGGGACATGTCACATAGATAAATATGATCTTTTCGAATTTCTTTCATCAACCTTATATATATATATATATACATATTCTAAGACGCAATTTTTCTTGACAATTACACACACACACACACACACACATATATATATATACACACACACACACACACACACATATATATATATATATATATATATATACACACATGTCTGGCGTCTGTATACACTGCTTACAGACACCAAATCGGTCGAGTTTCGATCCCGGCCAGAAGCAAGTGGATATATCTAGCCACACTGATGAGCTGTGATACAGCGATACGGGCTTATATGTGGATGATTAATATATATATATATATATATATATATATATATATATATATATATATATATATATATATAGTCGAGGGGTCTAAGACGCGCCAGATCACATGGTGGCTTCCCCTATGTGGATATGAGTCAGAGTTTTGAATCCTGCTGAATGGCACACATTTTGTTAATAAAAATTTATCGTAAATAATCAATCCGGTAGAAATAAATATATAATACTGTTTGATTAAAAACAGAATATCTACTAAAATACGAGTAATAATGTTCAAGCAAATCATTTCATATATATATATATATATATATATATATATATATATATATATATATGGGTATATGAATGAATGTTTGCGTGTAAGGAGAAAATTATCACCCAATAAGAAAGCCAAAACAGATCCCAGAAAAATATAATTACATGTTGCGGTAGTGACACTCTCAATAGTGAATTAATGACGTCTGGGTCTTTGGAAACGTATCTCGGTTTCTTTCGAGTTAAAGAAGACGTTTTCCTAATTCAATAGCTCATAACAGTTCTTCATGTTTTTATCATTTTAAACCTGATTACATTTAGCCCTGTTGCTATAGAAACAGGTTCCTAAAGAACAAATCATATGCAGTCAATATTCGTTTATAAACAACCGTCTGCGCATGTGCCGATGAAACAGTTACATCTCCCCTAAACATAAATGTGTACGAAATTATATTGTTTCTCGGATAGACGTAATTACCAGTTCAGGCTTATTGCATTTACCCCATCTCGAGAGGAATGGGGTAAATTTTCTTTTTCCATGAAAATCTATTTTCAAATTACGTGTGTAAAAGGTAGGAAAATAAAGCTATCACACGTAAATTCGAAGAAGTCTTAGCGAGTCGGGTGCTTAAGCAGGTAAATGAGCCTTGCATTATCCGGATGATCACCCATAGGTAAATTGAAAGTAACAGGCTTTGGTTACAGGAGTGGTTTCCTTGGTGTAAAAGAGGATAAGAGTTCGATCCCTGACTAGACAGATCTTTTTCTTTAATAGGTCTTTTCAAACTTTTAGGTCAATTGTTATAAATTGTGTTGTTTAAGAAAGTATATCTTCTCAAATATGTGTTTATGCAAAAAATAACTTTTATAATAAGAAATAAAACGATATATTTTAAACGAAGGATTTAACAATGGCACTAGTTGCATTAATAAAAACGAATAATTTAGAGAGAATCTGTGATTTTATGAGACTTGTTATCACTCAGTACATAGTGACAGCAACTAGATTCTTCTGTTGTGATATTAGTAAATAATTGTAATATAAAAAAAAGTAAATAAGTAAAAAAAAAAACGCGCACTAGGGTGAGAAATGTCATCGAATGAGAATAATGCAAATAATCTACATTCGACAATTTTGAATGACACTTTTTCGCACCAAAACATGAGACGAAACGCAATTCAGCCAATCAAATAATGCCTATTTTAAACTTCCCGCCTTTTACTTTTTGTGATTGCGATAATATAAACAATTGTTTGAGGTTTTCAATTATATCCAGCAAGTAGTCGGTGACTCCATCATGAGGGATGCATTTAAAACTGTGTCTAAATTATCTTTTCTAAGATTCTGATCGTGTACTTGTAAAATTTTGCGTTTTCATTTTTCAGTTCTTCTTCTGTGCAGTGTACCTTAAAGACGTTTACGATCATAGCGCTCCACAATTTCTTGTCGTTTCTAGCTCTTAATAACTTTAGTTTTTGTCGCCTCACCCAAACGTTACTCCACCACCAATTCACGCAAACTTGCCAAGTACGGTTATGTGTTGCTTTCTTTTGTCTCTTTTCACTTTCAGCACTCTTGTCAGTATGACATTTTGCTTCGTGTGCTGAAATTTCAAAACAACGCATAACCTACTTAGAGAGCTTGAGTAAATTAGTGAAAAAACGGGGTTTAAGACAGGTTTTTTTTAACTAAACAAAATTATGAAGAGATATGAAGGACATGAAATTGTAGGGAGCCATAATGGCTTACGTCCTGAAAGGACATCATATATAAAAGAAGAATAATATGCTTGAGTAATTGGATGTTGGAACAAGGTTTTAGGAGAAATAACAAAAATACAACATTTATTTAGAGCTACAAAGGACAAGAAATTGTGGAGAGCCATGATCACCAATGCCCTGAAGAAACATGGCACATAGAAGAATAATGTGCTTGAGAAATGAATGTTGGAACAAGGTTTAGAAGAAATAATAAAAAGACAAAATTTATTAAGAGCTACAAATGAAAGAAAATTGTGGAGAGCCATGATCACCAATGCTCTGAAGAAACATGGCACATAAAAGAATAATGTGCTTGAGTAAATGGATGTTGGAACAAGGTTTAGGAGAAATAACAAAAAGACAAAATTTATTAAGAGCTACATAGGATAGGAAATTGTGGAGAGCCATGATCACCAATGCCCTGAAGAAACATGCCACATAGAAGAATAATGTGCTTCAGTAAATGGATGTTCGAACAAATTTAGGAGAAATAACAAAAACACAAAATTTACTAAAAGCTGCAAAGGACAGGAAATTGTAGAGAGCCATGATCACCAATGCTCTGAAAAAACATGGCACATAAAAGAATAACGGGCTTGAGTAAATGGATGTTGGAACAAGTTTTAGAGAAATAACACAATGAAAAATGTATTAAACGCTACAATGGACAGGAAATTGTGGAGTGCTATTACCGCCAACACGTTGAAGGAACACAGCACCAAAAAGAAGGATTATGCTTGAGTAAATGGATGTTAGAACAAGATTTAGGAAAAAATAACAAAAAGACAGACTTAATTATGATACACAAGGGACAGTACATTTTGATGAACTACGATCGCTTACGTTCTGAAAAAAAAAAATCAAATAAATAGAAGACATGTTCCCCAAATCTGCCTCGTACATTTCTCTTCTTAAATCGTTGCTCCCCGACTTGGATGCGCCCTTCAAAATCAGCAGGAATGTATATATATAGAAAATGTTGTAATGAATGTAGTCAATGCTTAAACTGCGAAGCAATGTCGACAAACGGATTGACGAGAAGAAAAAACTGGCAGTGTCACCAGGAGTTCGCTCGTAACCTTCAGCAGCTGATGCCTAATCGCTCAACCGTGCTTCTTCTACTTTCCCCCGCAACTCACCCTCACCCATGCTGTGTTTTGCCTGCAATGATGCTGAGATGGAAATCCAAAATGAAATCGGAGTTGGCTGCTCAGTGAAAAAAGAGAGCTAGATATGAAAGGACAGAGTTGACTTAATAATACGATGCTTTCATCAGATAAATACGTAGAGAGGAAAGTATCTGTACGTGAACGTACTTAGAAACATATGCACACGCACCCAGCCACCCAACCATACACTCACGTGTATATATATATATATATATATATATATATATATATATATATTTATATATATATATATATGTATATCTATACGTGTGTATGATATATATATAATAATATATATATAGTAATCATATAGTTATGAATTAATTGTACATTGCGACACGGAAATTTCTGTTTTGAGATGTGACGCAATATACAATTAATCCATAACCATATGATTATATCAAGATTTCTAATATTTATTATATTGAGCACTGTCCATAAATACCAGGGCACTAAAAATAGTAAAATCTTGCATCCGTTTCACCTGGATTTAATGTAATAATATATATATTTATATATATGTATATATAACTTAAATAATATATATACATATTTATATTCAGTTGGATTGGTGAGAGTTTATGACCCTGGGTTTCCCGCTTTTGCGATCGTCAGACATACAATCGCAAAAGAGTGAAAGCCAGGGTCACAAACTCACACAAATCCAACTGCCATTGTTAACTCTATCACTGATATTGAGCGCTTTCAAATAACTACCGCGCATATATAATATATAAATAATATAATATATATAACAAATTGCATATATATATATATATATATATATATATATATATATATATATTTTACATATGCATATCATATTGCACTAAAATGCGGGAAAGATTGTTAATTAATCGCAAAGGTTTCTAGCAAAATCGGTCAAATATTAAAACTGACCAAACTGAGAGATCAATGCAAAATTAATTTACAGAGCAGATATTCATTTATTTCATTTGTAAATTCGGATTACATATGGGAATTAGCTATTTCAACATGCCTTTTAGAGACATACGTTGTCAACTAGAGTCGAACGTAAAATGAAGAATATTCTTGTACCGGGAGTACAGGTTAGTAAAAGAAGAGGTGAGGAAGTTTGGTCAAGAAAAGGTCAAGAAGAGAAGAGATGGGGAGTGAAAGGCAAGCAATTTACCCGTGAGGTCAAGGGTAGCGGCTTGGAAAAAACTCCAGGTTCTGCAAAATTAAAATTTTAATCCTTGTAAAAGACTAAAATACAGGGTGTCCATAAAGTCCGTGTGCACTTCAAAAAAATTATAACTTTATTTGTATTTGTGACAGAAATAATCTGTAAAAAATATTATAAAGCTCAATGTACTTAGTTTTAAGTTGTTGCGAAGTGGATATCGGCTCGGAACGAGAAATTGGAGAGCCGAGTTCAAATTCCAGTTGAATTCCTTGCATTCACTTACCCTTGGGAAAGGTATTAATCCGTCTCTTCTCCCTAGTTATGGGTTAAATAATAGGACAGATTGGGTTCTATAGCCTTGGTCGGCAACCAGTCTACCGCAGAAAGCAATGGCAACCTACTGCGGGATAATCTTCTGTCCAGTCAGTCATGTCTCTTTCGAGACATGATCGCCCAAGCGTGTATCACGTATGGCACTTAACTGACTGATTGAATGATTCTTTACCGCAAAATTTGCAACAATTTTAGATAAGTAACAAATATGAACTGCAAAATCGTATTACTGTTTGTAATGCTAATGATGTGCATTGTGATGTAATGGATATCGACTCGGAATGAGAAATCGGGGATTCGATTTCGAATTCGAGTTGAATTCCTTGCATTCACTTACGCACAAATACCCTTGGGAAAGGTATTAATCCGTCTCTTCCCTCCAGTTATGGGTTAAATAATAGGACAGATTGGGTTCTAAAGCATTGGCTGGCAACCAGTCTACTAAAAATAGCAATGACAACCTACTGCTTGATAATCTTCTGTCCAGTCAGCCATGTCTCTTTCGAGACATGATCGCCTAAAGCGTATATCAAGTATGGTATTTAACTGAGTGAATGCTGATGATGGAGGGCACGTGGAAACTTAGATAAAATTTAAATAAAACCTTAAAAAATATAGATTTACTTTTTTCCAATCCTTTTTACAAATTATTTATATCGCAAATACAAATAAAGTTATAAATTTTTTAAAGTGCACACAAACTTTGTGGGCACCCTGTATAATGAATAAATGGAAAGGTAACAATTAAAGGGTTTAAATCTACTTCGATGACGACAAATGGTAATTAATTCGTTCCGTTGATTAAAAAGTCAATTCTAAAATTGATATTTTAAAATCCTAACTTTTTCTACTAATCATAGATTGCACTTATCACTTAGACTATTGGGAATATATGCAGAGTCTCTTAACATCCAATTAATGTGTGTTTAAGCCTTCTTTTTTCAGTTTCTCGCATTTCCGAGATAGGGTTGGCTGAAATTTGAATTCAGGGTTAGTAAAAGAGTATATATGAGCAATAAATCTTTTTTTTCTATTCCCGCCAGAATTCCGATGTACACGTCATACTTTTCCTGATTTTTGGGGGTGTGTGGGGGAGGTGGTAGCTTGGTAGATCACATTTGTAGATCTACGTTTATCTTCCACCCGACAGTTTTCCTTTGATCGGTAATTGCATGAGGGTATAATACCCGATTTAGTATTAGTTACACAGAAATTCCTTAAAACTTGTTCAATATGGGGACTGATAATGTTGTACATATTACTAGTACAAAAATAGCTAATCTTATTTTTTTCTATAAAATATTTTACTTAGAGGGTTACCTTTGTAGAAATGCTTACATATTAACTTCAGTAAAACTTTCGAATGCTAAAATTTGATAGTCTACAGAACAGTGGTGGGGGGTTGAACCATATAATCTTACTTTTCCTATGTTTACTTTTAGCCGTCGTCATCGAAGTAAATTAAAACTCTTCCGTCCATTTATTCATTATATTTTTAACCTCTTTTTTTTAATCATATCACCCCGAGCAAGGCGGTAACGCCACTGATGTGCAGGGGGCTACGTAAGTGTGAAAAGATTACAAGTGAGAAAGCCGTAAACCACATCATGAGCCTCTACACCTGTTCAATAGACGTGAGTGGAGTGTGAACCGGGCGATAGTTTAGTCTATCTACTCCAATTGAAAAAAAAGAAAAGAAAAGTGAAACGTTTGGAAAAGAGAAAACCGGAAACCACATCCTAAACAGGGAACAAGGGATGAGCCTCTACACCTGTTCAATAGACGTGGGTGGAGTGTGAACAAGGATTAGAATTTTAATTTTGGAGAAGTTGATGTTTTTCCTACCAGCTACAATTGTCCTCAAGCGCAAATTAGTTAAATTCCACTTTTAAAGGAAGAGGACTATTATTCGACTACTTTCTTGACCTTTTCCTGACCAAACTTCTTCACCTCTTTCTTTACTAACCTTTACTTCAGGTACAAGAATTTTCTTCGTGTTAAGTTCGATCGGGGTTGACAGTACATGTCTCTAACAGGAATTTTAAAATATCTATTCCCATACGTAATCCGAATTGACAGATGAAATGTATATATATATATATATATATATATATATATATATATGTGTGTGTGTGTGTGTGTGTGTGTGTGTGTGTGTGCAATGTTATAACACCTGATGATACCGAAATAAATATGCATATGCTTATACATGTAAGTACACGCATAGATATAAATATTTTTGGCTGTTAATAAAAAATATTATATAGTTCTTTCACGTCGACGGAAAAAATTCTTCTCAAACAAAATGCTGGGACCACGGCCAGTGTCTGGACGAACGATGAATAATGACGACTGGACGGATGTTACTCCCCCGAAGACGACAATGTTGGGCTGGTGACGAACATTAAAATTTAAAAATTCTGGAGTTTTCACTGTTACTTTTACGGCGATTATTTTCAAATTTCTTTGGCAACTATTAACCTTCAAAATCCGCAAAAAATTTAGGGCGACCATTAAAATTTTCAACTCATAAACAATATTTCTTAAATCATTTGAGTTGGGAACATCTCAATCCGACTTCTTCACAA